>JAHDVE020005328.1:0-58621 GCA_022606495.2 Halesus radiatus | reverse complement strand
CCAATTTGGCTAAAACCATACCTGCATATGCATATAAGTTTAGTAGTAACATTCAACTTGTCTAAAAAAATTTATTAATATTTATAATAACAAAAAACGTTTTTTTTTTAAACTTTTTTCGACTTACCGTTTTGGCCGAATAAAACACGTGTTAACTGATTTAACGGTAATTTTTTTAATTTACCACTTTTTTTTAATTTACCACGATTTTGTGTATTCTGTCAGTTTGCAGAGCGTAAAGAGCTTTATTAAAATGCGCTTGGCATTATTAAAAACCACGCGAATATGAACTTTATTTTCTTCTTCGTGTATTTTCCTCGAGATATTGTATGGGTTGGTATAAGTTTTTGCATAAGTTCTTACTGAGATAAATCTCATAATGTTTCAAACAATCTTTTGATTCTCCGCGCTTGTATTCCAAGAATAAAAATGATATTGGAGGAACAAAATAAAATGCTCTGATAATATTAGCAAACTTTCGTACTGGGAACAGTAGTTTCTGTTCTGTATGAACGTAATTGTGATAAGAAGAGAATGTACATAACCTATGCACATTTTGTATTTTGTTTAAAAACGAAATCATTAAATAAAAGTTTTTTTTTTTTTTGTTAATGCCGTCATAACTGATTATTACGTAATTGAAGAAACAAAAATTGATGAAACGTTTCAGCGTGTAAATGTTTACACCCCAACTTAACCTATTCTTAACAAACTTCACCTGACCTACAAATTTTATTTAATTAATTTGTGCTGTTTCAAAATTAATTATTCATTTAAAAATAATATGTAGTATATTTGCGCACGTACAGTGGAAGATACTCTCAGTATCGCCCGTGTGAACGACCACCATTCAGAATTGAAACGTTGCTTGAAATGACCTTTAGCAGTGTTTGGTGACCAGATCTGAATAACCAGGTACTTACCCAGCTTCCTCTTCCCCTTTTCCTTCCCCTCCCCAATACCTTCAGCCTCACGAAATTCCTTAGTTGGGGAAGCCATAGTCTCACTGGCTCCAGAGGGTTGGGAGCAGTTGGGACTTTTGTAGGGTATTCATGTAAAAAAAAAACAAAAACAAAGTAAAAGGCTTCGGCTGGTTTACAAAAACCGAATATTTTGTAGGAGTATTTAGTTTGACTCTTTTTATAAATGCTTTGTAATTTGCTTACCTCAGTCAAAATCAGGCAAAATAAACGTGGACGGCTGTTGGTAAAATGGGTGTCACGTGACATTTGCATCCAGCCGTCGAAATCGTACTAAGGCAAGTCTATCAATTCTGACATCAGTGATCTAAATATAGCAAGTAAAAAAATCTTTGTTTTACCGAAATAAATATCAATATTATTGAGTCATTTAATGTGTATTTGATAAAAAGGGGTTTACGCAGAACTAAAAGACATCTACATTATGGAGTGGCTTTAAGTGTTTTTTTTTCACGAAAACACTCAGTACAACAAACATGAAAAAAGATTTACCAAAATCTCTAATTCCAAAAGAAAACACTATCCACCATAAAGGGTCTTATCATGGGCCATTAGGACGTTCAACCATTTACCTCAAAGAAAAAAAGAGAAACTAAAAATAAATACTGGCATGATCTTTTCACATTACTTTTGAATTATTTTTGTTGTTTTTTACTCGTAAACTAATAACTGTTTGTTAATGGTAAAAAAAAAACAATTTGCTATTGTCCCATTTCATAAAATGAGAAAACGTTAAAATGAAACAAAATTTTTTCTTCTCATCGGTAAATACCTGAAAAATTAACGTTTTCGATTACGCGAATTTTTAAGCGACAAACGCAATTTTCAGGTTAATAACGTGTATTTTAGAATTTTTCTGGCTGTATTATAGTATTTTAAAATAAATAAAAAGTTTTTAAATAATTAAAAACGTACTTTGTAATTAATTTTTGTTTATGTCTATACTTGAAATTATTTTTAGCACTTATATATTCCCGAAGACGACAGCAATGCTGAAACATCTAGAGATATTTATTTATTTTTATAAAAGTATTATAAACAAAGTACATTTTTAATTATTTAATTAATAATGACGCCACAAAGTTACCAATCGTTTGAAGAAATTATTAAAAAAATGATTTTGTAGGTTCAGAATTTTTATATTTCTGTGGTTTTAACAAGCTGGAATAGTACCAAAATGGACTGTCGCTAACATCAAGTTAAAAATGCGGCGCACAGTTCAAAATACCCATTTTAACTCAATTTTCTCAAAAATAATGTGAATTTCTTAAAAAAAAATATATCGCTGCTTTAGGAATAGTCAAGTACGGAAGTACCTACTTTACTATTCAGAACTGATCATTAAATACGGCTATTGCCATTTGAAGAAACTTTCAATTCTAAATGGTGATCTTTCACTCGGGCAATACTGTAAGCATCGCCCCGCTTGTAGTCTAATGTTAACGGTCAACACCCAACATTTGCAGGTTGGTAACTCAAGCAATACCACTAATGATTCATCTGTTAATTCCTATACATGTAATTAGTTAAATGTATAAGGTTTCAAAAGACAATAATCCTCAAACCGCAATTTAAATTCTATATGAAATATGTACTTGAATTTTAGGTGAATCGTTCAAAACTCGCTTTCACTGGTTTTCAAACCGGAACATTTTTGGACGTATTTCATAGAATTTAATCACCACAGTTTGAGAATTCTTGTCTTTTGAAACCATACACATTTTACTAATTACCCATATACATTTAACACTTAAATTATTAGAGGAATTGCCTGAGTTAGGAAACTGAAAACTGATGTTTAGAGCATTTTTTGAGTACTGGCCCTTAACTTAGAAATGTATGTATTATGTCGTACAACTTTCCATCGATTTATTAAAGAAAATACGTGATTTGAATTTTGAAAACATCGGTAAAAAAATGGTTTCAAGTGGCTCTTTCTTTGATGTACAAAGGAAATTTGTATTTCGTGGAAATCAAAAAGAATTATCTGAGTAACTTTTATTTTTACTTTGGCAGATAAATGGAGTGGGATATTTTCTCTCAGAAAACGAATTTATAAGAATTGGTTTCATTATTTTCCGAGTGTAAAATATCAACCAATGCGTTGTAAATAAATTTGAAGGCCTTTATTTAAAATTTTCAAAAGGCTGTTAATGAAAGGTTTTTAAAATAGGTTTAACCATTTTGAAGACAAGTCGTTTTCAGGTACGCACATTTTTTTCTCCAACAGCATCACTATCAGCCATTCTTTATCCAATGGTATTTGAAGGCCTCCCAAAATATTGTCAACTATCATATTAATAAATATAATTGACCAGTCAGTGGTTGAGTTGGCATCGCGTTTGGGTCTCACCCAGGCGTCGTGAGTTCAACTCCTCGGCTGGCTAAGTCCTCCATTTACGACACAAGCAAAATCTTCCGCTTACTGTGATGGCAGTAGAAGATTTTCAAATATTGTCAGGTTATTCGTAACCAGGGAATATTTGTCTTTCTTTAAAAAAAAAAATATTGAAAAATCACCAAAGGAAGCATAAAACTCTGAAATATAAGTTTTGTATATTATGTAGGTGGCTACTCGGCTGAGGGACAGAAAAAGTATTTTTGTTTTTTAAATAAAATAAATATTCCATATAACGATCACCTCGGAGCAATGAAAATCACCCGAAAATCATACAATATGTTATGATTCAATCGAAGTTTAAGCTATGATTATAAATTCACACCAAATCTGAAATACAATCTGCGACTCTAAGGCCGCTCGTTGACGGTCCGGTAAGGGATCGACATAAACCGAGTGCGGCAAAAATACGTGTAATATTGCGCGACTGTCGGTATTGCAGATTTCTGTTTTACCGTCTTGCATTTCGCAAAGTATTGTGTCAAGTGATGACGAGATTGTGGAATTTTGTATTTATTCACAACGATTTGTTATATTATTGATGTGTCTTATGAATGTATTCGTGAGAATAGTAAATATGATATTCAATATAAAGATATGTGATTGATAAAAAAAGCTAATTAAAAGTTCATTAAGTAATCTGCGATGATGCGATAATATCGATAAGCTACTGAAACCTTGTACCGCATGCTGTATACTTGAAGTACGTCACGTTGTACCTGCGTTGTGAACTGGCGCCAATAGAAATCTATTGCACGACGGGCTATTGGTTTCATGCATACGATTTTTGCCGATTCCTTACCGGACCTTCAGTGAGCGGTGAAAGTTAATATCTTTTACTATCGATTCGTATGTTTACGTTTAATTTATAACTTGTATTCGCCAATTGGCTTAAATTGATGATCATATTTATCTACGTCACTTTGACATGATGTTCATTATGAGGAATGAACTCAAGCACCCCTGCTAAGACACTTACCGTAGATAACCACTTGGGATGACCTATGGCGGAGATGTTAGTTATCCAATGAATGGTTCACGTGGCGGCAGTACCCACACCAGCCTTACAAATTGAATATATGTATATTATATAATTGAAAATACACTTTGTATATACCACTTTAGTTAAAATATATAAATATTTCTACATGTTTCGATAGAAATGTAGAAATATTTATATATTTTAACTAAAGTGGTATATACAAAGTGTATTTTCAATTATATAATTAATAATGATGCCACAAAGTAATCAAGCATTCAAAGAAATTATGAATGTATTTATTTTAGGGTAGATAGAGGTGTATTTTAATTTTTTGACGGTTTATAGATTGAATCTTCGATCAGGTCATATAATGCGCAATATTTTTACATTAATTTATTATTGGTACCTACTCTGCTCTGATAGCCATCCTTAAGATTTGTAGATTCTGATATTCATTTTCAGTTCGAGTGTCGATAAATCGATGTTTATTGAAAGAACGTCATACAGTTTCATACAATAGGCGTATTAATATAAGTAAAATATATGTTACATAATTATATTATTGTATGGTTAACATCACGTACCTCACTAGGTGAAACCTGTTCTGAGGTTGACGTAAGCGTAGTGAGCAGGATTAAGGAAGGGACGCTTAGATGGTTTGGGCATGTAGCGCGAATGAACGAAGAAAGCAGTGTAAGGAGAAGAAGCCGGGGACGTCCGAGGAAGACATGGCGTCAATCAAATACTTGAGTCGGGCCATGTCAGAAGTCGGAATAACAAAAGAGAATGTATGAGACGTTGTATGAAAGAGAATGAAGCAAGAGTGTATGCCAAGATCGAGTTGTTTGGCGGTCCGTCCTCTCTGCCTATCCCTGCGGAGAAAAGGCGTGATGGTTAGAAAGTTAGTTACTTTCTTAAACAGAGGCCATTAATGAAATTGATTTTTCGCGATTTTAGAGGCACCTTTAACAATTTTTTGGGGGCTAACGGTGATGTAAAAAAAAAATTTACCCCGTCTACTTTGAAAATATAATGAAATACTAAATTAAAAAAAAAAAAAAAAAATAAGCATCACGGTGAACTTTAAATTAAATTAAAAACGATCAATTTACCTTGGAACACACATAAGCCGTACATAATTTCAAATATCGACCTCAAAAAAGATTTTTTTTTAAATGCTATGCTTTTATATTTTTATTTACGTAATCATGGTTACATAGCAAATATGATATTAAAAAAAAAAACAATAAAGCTGCAGATAATTTTCTAAGTTGCCTCCAAAAATATGATTTTTTAGTTAGTTAGTTAGTTAGTTAGGTTTACTTTGTTCTCTCTTGTAAAACGTTGTTGTGTATTTCTATTGTATCTGTATGTTTCGAGCCTGTACATTTATTTATGTTATTTTCCTATTTACATATTTTTTTTGCTATTGTATTTTCATGTGCATATTTGCTATTATGTACCAAAAATTAACAGTCAATATTTGAATTGATGGGACTGCAAAATCGTTTTATGTCTTATGTGAATAAGAAAAAGAGGGCCGTCGATAGTTTTGAATGAACTTATAGACTGCCTTTTAAAAGCAGGCAAGCCTTATTCGCCACAACTGCTTTAGTGTTTCTAATATTATTTTCTTATTGTATTATTTTATTTCCACAAGTGAGGTGAAAAAAATTCTCCCAGTATGGAAATCGACTGAGAATGTCGCTCTAATACTTGGAATTTAACAACCCTTATTTCGCGTCACGCTATCGGCAATTTAACCCCCTTAACCTTCTTCCAGCCTGATCAATAAGCTCTTTGAAAAATACTATAATACAGGGTGCAACACTATGTGACATATTTCCCAGAAAACTAGAGGTGAGCTATAGGAAACCTGACTTACCACCATAAAAAAAATTGAAAAAATTATATGGATTTTGGTATCTTTGTGGTTACTTTATGTTACGTGGTGCATATATTTTTTTTTACCCCAAGCAAACCGGTTTCGGCTCAATGATATTGTTTTAACGACCTCCGTGTAAGAACGGAACGATTTTTGAAATTTCTTCAAGAGTCTTGCGTTAAATAAAATAAATTTACAATAAAAAACACATAAATTTGTTATAGACCACTTTTATTTTATTAACACTCTAACGGTTTCAGAAGCACCCTTCCTTCGACAGGAGAATATTATAATAAATTTATGATATAGAATATTGACAAGACATAAATTTTACGGTGAAGAAAAATGCTTTTATTGTTATGGTGAAGAATTTTTATAAATAAAAGCAAAAAAAAAATAAAATAGAAAAAAAATCACCGTAATAATAAAAAAAAATAATAAAATCAAAAAATTCCATAACTTAGAAGCACTCGAAATTAGAAAATCCCTGAAAAACAATGCTAGTAATTTAAATAACCAATTAACTTATCTTTTAGTCCCATTCTTAATATTTTTCCCATAAACCGCTCTGTTCTTCCCGGAAATCCTACAATTACCTCTACCCATTTGCTTACCCCCCACTTCAACACCTAAAATTTATGTCTTGTCAATATTCTTTATCATAAGTTAGTTATAATATTCTCATGACGAAGGAAGGGTGCTTCCGAAACCGGTAGAGTGTTAATAAAATAAAAGTGGTCTACAACAAATTTATGTGTTTTTTATTGTAAATTATGGCGAGCCACAAAGTTAATGCTTTCTACAAATATGAAATAAATTTACTTTGAAACAAATATTGTATTAGATATTATATAGGTTATTTTATGTCTCTCAAAATATCTCTAATAAGTTCAGAATATGTTATTTTAGACATTTAGAGTGAAATGCATTTTCAGTATGGCTGCGGTTGAACTCCATTCAGAATTATATATACTGTCAAAAAAATAAAATAGGACGCTATACCGTTGTGTCCGTGGTCGAGTGGTTACGATCCTTGGACTTGAATCTGAAATTGTGACATTTCACAATTTATTAATTAAAAATAATATGTAGTATATTTACGGCACGTTCCAGAGTGGTGGACACTGTCAGTATCGCCCTGGTGAAAGATCATTATTAAGAATCGAAACGTTGCTTTCTTTTTTTTTTTTTTACATGAATACCGCACAAGAGTCCCAAACTGCTCCCAACCGTCTGGAGCCAGTGAGACTATGGCATTCCCAATTGGGGAATGTTGTGAGGCTGAAGGTATTGGGGAGGAGAAGGAGAAGGGAGAGAGGAAGGTGGGGAAAAGGGGAAATACCTGGCTATTCAGATCTGGTCACCAAACACGGCTAAAAGCCATTTCAAGCAACGTTTCAATTCCGAATGGTGGTCTCTCACCAGGGCGATACTGAGTATCTTCCACTCAGGAACGTGCGCAAATATACTATATATTATTTTTAAATGAATTAATTGTGAAACAACACAAATTAATTAAATAAAAATTACTTGCGCACGCCGGGATTTGAACCCGCGACCTTCGGATTCGTAGTCGAGAGCCTTACCCCTCGACCATGGAGGCCGTCAAAAATGGCTTTAGTCGTGTATGGTGATCAGATCTGAATAGCCAGGTACTTCCCCGCTTTCCTTCTTCCCTATTTTTTCCTCTCCTCAATACCTTCAGCTTCACAACATACCCCAATTGGAGATGCCACAATCTCACTGGCTCCAGGCGATTGGGAGCAGTTGGGACACATAAAAATGAGTGTTGAAATCTTGGATGATTTTTGAATGAAATATTTATACAAAAAATAATATGTCTTTGGTAGCGTTTTACCCCTCATAATATGTTAGATATATCACGTGAAACGTTATAATAAATGATTTCCTTCAGAAAGGTAAGTTGGGAAAATGTATGACTATTCGTAAACACCATTCACATACCATACAATCCCTTACACGAATATAATATTTATACTCAGGTCAGTTTGAAAGCAGTAAGTTTCGGCAAATTAAATAAATTTCTTCCTTTTTAAATTTATTTACTTTGTGTCTAAAATAGTATTACAAATTTCACTGCAACCCACCTTGTTCACATATTATGCTCTGATGAAGAATTGTATCGAAATCGACGGACGTATTCAAATAATTAATCGAAACATGATTTATTGTCTAGTGGAGTTCATTTAATTTGTTGTAAAATTAATGCAAATCAAAATTAATAATGTTATTAAGTTCTGCAAATATTTTAAGTTTTTTATTATTGCGACAGCTGTTCCGGCGATCGAGGCCATTTTCTAACTATAGTTGGGCTACATCGAGACGACTCATTTATATGATTACCTCAAACTACTGTAACAGTTGTTTATTTTATTTATTATTAGATTCATATTTTCCTGTTATTGTACAACAATATTTTAAGTTATGATCTAATTATTTAAGCAATAATCCCCCACCAAACACAAGAACCCCGTTTCTTTATGGGGATGAACAGCTATATTATGTTTTTGTTACACTATATGAATCATGTTTTATTTATATAATTACTGTAAAAAAAAAATATCATATTAAATAAATAAAAAATATTTAAAAAAAAAAGATTCTATATACCCACACCCAAAATCATTTTTTATGGTGCCTAAAATGATTTATCATCGGTGAAACCGATTTACTGAGAAAACAAATGTGATAATGGATTCTCCATTCTTTGAGGTACTTACATTTGGAATCAGTTTTCCCGGAATTAAATGAAAATGTTTTCTTAATTGATTTATTATGACGTAAAAGCCACTAATTTCTGTTAATTTATTTAGGTTTTGTGAACACACTGAGAAGTGGGGAATAAATATTTCCTTAAAGTTCTTACTTTATTAATTAATATTATGTTATCATTCGTTCATTTATTACTTTCCAATTGTTCAAGTAAATTTAATTTAAGACCCTTTATATATATATATATATATATATATATATATGCAAGGGTTTAGTTGTTCATTACTATAGAAACCGTACATGTTCTTTGAATCCTGTTGAGAAAGCCCTTCCCGTCTGCCCTATATAGGTAGCGTTACAGTCGACGTGGTCACATTTTAATTCTATTGTAATGTTTAGGATTTCTCCTTTTTAAAATTTTTAGGCTTCTCATGTAATACAGTACAATAATAAAATAAAACTAAAATACTCGCAGACCTTAATAATAACATAATTAAATTTGATTTACATTAAATAAAAGAAGAAGAAACACGATTCGCTATTTCTTCTTCCTCACTTTAACGAATACTACAGAATTCCCAAATAACCCTTTCCTTGCCAGTGCTGTCAATTGATTTGACATGTCTCTACTTATGTAATTATGTTCGTAAATATACAAAACAAAGAGTTTATATGTTAGGTAACCCCAGCAATACTTTTAAGCGCATCTGCTTGTTTTTTTATAGAAACCAAGAGTGTCATTCCGAGCTTGAAGAAATTTTGCCAACTTGACCTTCAAAACAAAAGGAAGGTCACTGTCTACACGAGATTCCGAGAAACTACGCACATCCCCCTTTCCCATCCCTTGAAGCAGAATTTAGATACATATTGATGGAACTTTGCGCACTGGACGTTAAAAATAAGATGAGCTAGAAGTAGGGGTAGAGATAACACATCACAACTTCAAAACTTTATTCCAAACTATTCGTAACCTCGGGCAACGCCGGGTACTTCAGCTAGTTAAATATGTAAGTGCCTATTTATCGAACGTAACAGAAAAAAGTATTTTATCGAAAAATCGGGAAAAAAATAGTTAATATCTACGTATGTTTGCGTGCGTTGATAGCTTTCCGAGGGGTGCGGTAGTGAGCAAGAAGAGTACGCGATTTCACTCACCATGCCAAGATGCGCGGTCATCGGTAGTAGCGGGTGGTCTGCTGGCTGTAATGGATGTACCATGCGTTTTATTCATGACCCATGTTTTATTCTCGCATTCAGAACTTATATGGAATATTTTACTTATGTAAAGAATCTGCATATGTACTTTTAATAAAATAATTTACATAAGTAATAAAAATAGACTATACATTTTTTTCAACATTAAAATTACAAAATTCTAAATGTGTTAACTGTACACTGAGTGTACAGCACAGGAGCTCGAGGAATTTTCTAGCAACGTGAAGGAAGGGTTAAGATGATGGGATGTCATTGTTCTATATGTCGCTCAATTAGAGATGACCCAAATAACGTAAACATAGTATTGTGTGTATTGTTGCAAAGGTTTACATTTCAAGCTGTGATAGTTTTGTTCTCTCAATATTGGACTATGGTGACATATGTATCGTCCCTCTTTACTATAAACAAACAAATACAATTGAAAAGTGTCCAAAATGTATGTGCCCGATATTGCTGTAATGTCCCGAGACGCGAGCATATCCCGTTATCGATTCTGAGAATGTCGAAAAGAAGGAAGTTACATCAAATGTATCACATGTAAATTTTGATGAATAAGTAGGTTCCTACCTATCTGTTTGATAAACTGCAGTGATCCCGTGATTATCATGAATACAATACAGACAAAAGAATCTTTTTGCTTGTTCTCGCCAGATATCGAACCGCTGTGTTTGAGGGTAGTTGCAGCTATTCGTGATCAAAACTTTGGAATGAAATATCACCATTTATTCCAAGGTCGACATCGCTACAGTGCTTCAAGAAGTTCACCAGCGGATGGTTGCTGACTGCAGAGTCAGCCGCACATAATTGATAAATTATAAAATGGATACCTTTGTCCGTGATTTTCTATTAAAATATGTTTTTTAATTATTTTTCATTTAATTTAAAATTATTTTATTTTATTCAACCGTGGAGAATTTGTGTAACTTTAACGTCATTTAATTTTTGTAGGAACTACTGAAAACCAGCTGCACCCCGGACTCCGGGATGTATAGCTGAGCAGTGACTCTTTTGTCAATTACAAAAATTATATTATTTGTTAAAATAAAATATATAAAACTAGCTGATGGGTACCCGGCCTTGCTCGGGTACAATAATTGATTTGACAGCAAAAGTATCTCCAAATAAAGAAACATTCATTTGAATAATTTATTTCATTCCAAACGTTTAGTTTTTCAAAATATATCTAAATTATAAAGTTCTTAAGTAGGTACCTACTCGTGTTTTCCATTTTGAAAATATTCTATGCAATCTGTGGCTAAGCAGAGTGTTATATCTATGGGCTAACCTAAATAAAACATGGCGGGTTCAATGTTTTTCATACTAATTTTAAAACTAGTTTTACATATCGGATTTCATTCAAACTATCCTCTAAACCTTTCCGACACTAATAAGAACAAACTGTGATGTTTTCAGCGAAGCCGGTTTAGTAATTTTCGAGAACATCGAGGACGAACAAACAAACTTACATTGATTTTTATTTATATAGATATCAACTTATTGACAAATAGACGTTTTTATCATCATCGTTAATATTATTATATCCTTGCCAAAAGTTTCTGAGAAACAGTTCTTTCTATTGTTTATGCGTGATTATTGTTTGTTTTATTTACCGATTTATGGTGATCGAGGTGTGATCATTTCCGTTGCAAGTCAATTAAAACGATGGACTAATCATTGCTGACTAATTATTCTGTTAAAATTGTCAACTCATTAATCGATTGGTCTGATTTGTGATCGCAATTATTAGAGTATCGCGTACCAAATCGCATTACCGAGTCAACAACCGTGTGTATTTCATTGAATACGTATTTGAACAAACGTTTTAAATATGCTGATTTCCAAATAACCGAATTTTGTGACCCGGTAATAAATAATCGTCGTGAAATAATTCACATTTTCAACTCCACTCTGAAAAGATACATTTTTTTATTATTTATGAGATTATTTTTAAACAGCAGCAAAATAATTTTTTTATAAAAATAATTACAATGAAATATTCAGAATTTTTGTACACATATTGCCAATGGAAAAAAAATCATAAAAGTAATAGTAAACATAATTACACAAAATATGATAATAAAACAGATTTATGCCAAATTTGTTACTACATTTCTTCCAACACAAACTTTACATTCCAATGCAACCTCAAAACATATTAACAACCGGATCCTCAACAAAGAAAACACTGAATATCCCAATAACACACCTCGCATGGTCAAATACACTATATATATTACTATGCAATCAAAATATATAATTACAAGCCCACAACTCTGAAACAACTACTAACTATGAATACAATATTCGAAAAAAAAATTTACATATCAGTCTGGATTAAAAATCATGGTATTCACATAATTCAAAACATGACAAAACTAAACGTAACATAACTCAACACATAAAATAATGTACTTACTTAACAGTCCCTTCCATATCTTTCCACGTAATACAACCTTTGTTTTATCAAATCCGAGAATTAAAGAATTAGGACATGTGTACGCTTCTAAATCTCAAAATTATATTCCGAAATCCGATTTTTTAAATGCTATCATAAGTATGACAGCCGTCCTACTGAATTTTGTAGATTCTGATATGGGTATTCTTTTTCTTTCTCGTAAAAGATTGTTTTATACTTTAAGTTAAATTAAGCCTGCGCCTTTGTTTTTGTTATTTTCTTATTATTTATATGTAGGTTTATATTTTTGTTTGATTTGACAACTTAATAACGTAATATCAAATATTATGTATCATTTAACAGCCCCATAATGACTTTGTTGATAACTCATGGTGCAAATTAGAAAAATTGTTAACGGAAGGTACGTTTAGATGTTTTGGATATTAAAATCAAGTGAATTATGTGCTTGGGTCATGTTAAGAGTGGATATAACAGAAAAAAATCAATGAATATGAATGAAAACAGGACCGTGCACTTACCTAGATGTGTGGTGTGTCTATAGCTACCGCTTCCAATAAAAGGAGTGGTGGAAAATTGCATTAGTTGGTTAATAAGGTCGCGAATTCAAATTCCGGCGTTCGCAAGTAAGTTTAATTCAATTAATTTGTGCTGTTTCACAATTTATTTATTTAATAATAATATGCAGTATATTTGGGCACGTTCCAGTGGAAGTTAATCCACGTATCGCCCTGGTGAAAGACCACAATTCAGAATTGAAATCTTGCTTGAAATGACCTGTAGCCGTGTTTGATGACAAGATCTCAATAGCCAGGTATTTCTCCACCTACCTCTTCTTCTTTTCCTTCCCCCCAAAACACTTTCAGCCTCACAACATTCCCCGATTGGGGATGCCATTGTCTCACTGGCTCCAGACGGTTGGGAGCAGTTGCGAGACTTGTGTGGTATTCATTTTAAAATAAATAAAAAAAATTGAAAGGAAAAATGTTGTTTACTTCTAATGCTTCGTTCGCACTATGAGTGGGAGACGTGGAGTCGATTTTTTTAAAAGTAGTGTATTTTAAGTGTCTGAAGTTCGATAGATCTCCCAGCCGTGGAAATTCTCCTTTTCCATGGATCCAGATTACCTTAGGTGTTTTCATACGAGAGAAGAAAAGTGGGGGAAAATTTTAAAGTTCCTGAAAATTCTTTGGTTTGGAAACTGAGTGGATTTTTACTGGTGTGATCGATGATGAGCTGGAAAACGTTCCGAAGGGGTGAATACTTACTGAGGGTTGGAGTGGCACTTTAATTAAGTGCATTTTTTAATAATTTATCAAAGTGCACACCAGGCAGGTGAGCAGACGGAAAACGTTGGTTCAAATCTGCTAAACTTCACTACCATCGATTTGTTTCCTTCACTTCAATTATTTCTAGATATTTTTTGAAAATTTTTAGACAATCTTGACACCTTCTGCGGGATTATTAACACGAAATCTCAGTTTTTTGAAATGCTGCGGTGCTATAAAGTTCAGGAGCGAAAGAAAAGATGCTGAGCAAGGTTGAATATTGACCGGTTATTAGTAGAGTGAACAGATGCGTCGGGTACCCAGGCATCGTGGGTTCAATTCAGCAGATAGCAAGTCATCCATGCAATAGTATAAGTAACACTTTTCACTTATATTGATGATAGCAGGAGTTTTCCAAAAATAGTGTCAGGTTATTTGTAACCCAGGAACGTTTACCTTTTTTTGTATATATTTTCAGACTCATCACATCTGACCAGTGAATAAAGTTAAACGATTTCTAGTAATTATTTATTTATGCCCAAATTGAACTTAATACATTTATTATGTTTTATCACTAAGGTGCGTTTTTTTTGTTTTTTATATGAATACCGCACAAGAGTCCCAACTGCTCCCAACCGTCTGGAGCCATTCCCAATTGCGGAATGTTGTGAGGCAGAAGGTATTGGGGAGGGGAAGGAGAAGAGGAAGAGGAAGGTAGGGAAATAGGGAAATACCTGGTTATTCAGATCTGGTCACCAATCATGGCTAAAAGCCATTTTAAGCGACGTTTCAATTTTGAATAGTGGTCTTTCAGCAGGGCGATACTGAGAGTATCTTCTAATCTGGAACGTGCGCAAATACACTATTATTTTAAATGAATTAATTGTGAAACAGCACAAATTAATTAAATAAAATTTACTTTCGCACGTCGGGATTTGAACCCGCGACCTTCGGAAGATTATTATATAGTAATGCAGCAATCTAAATAAACGTTTTAATAAAAAAAAAACCTGACAAGGAAAATTTTTATAAAATATACGTCTATAGATATATGCATATAAATAATGGGCTGGGAAAAGTATAAATGATCCAAAGCAAGGTGGAAGTTAGTATTTAAAGTTAGTATTTTAAAAATAAAGTTAATGATGAGCATTAAATTTACAGAATATTTTTTAACAATATTTTCGAGGCCAGTAAGTTCGGATAAAATAGTAATCTAATGAACATAATAGCAAATGAAACATAATAGCAAATGAAGCATAATAGCAAATGAAACATATGAGCAAATGAAACATAATAGCAAATGAAACATAATAGCAAATGAAACATAATAGCAAATAAAACATAGTAGCAAATTAAACATAATAGAAAATGATACATAATAGCAAATGAAACATAATTGTAAATGAAACATAATAGCTTGACTCTGTGCAGAAACGGGCGGTCCGTTTGAAAGATTCTCCTATCTTAACAAATGGGTTGCAATCTTTGTGCAGAGACGTCAGGTGGAAATCCTGTCTTTGTTCTACCGGTATTTTAATGGAAGATGCTTCGAGGAACTACCTGCATAGTCGGGAAACACGCCAAACGCACGCCCGACAATTGCACACGGCTGACATTTGTCACATGAGAACGGGTCGCTTCTACGATTCGTTCTTGTGTTCAACAGCTCAGCTGTGGAATGATCTGTCGGCCGTTGTGTTTCCTCCATCCTATAACATGGGTCTCTTTAACACCCAAGTACACTTCCTATCCTCTAAAAGACTCTCCACACAACATCCCCAAAGATGATATAGGCCTTGAGGGAAATTATTTCACTCAGGGTCTCTAGTGTGGAGTTACTGTAAAAAAAAAGCAAATGAAACATATTATCAAATGAAACATAATAGCAAATGAAACATAATAGCAAATGAATATAATAGCAAATGAAACATATTAGAAAATGAAACACAATAGTAAATGATACATAAAGCAAATGAAACATAATAGCAAATGAAATAAGTTCGAACGTTCGATGTTCGACTATAATTTAATATTTTTATTTTTATTTTTAATGTTTAACATTCTCAATTGGGAATGCTATAGTCTCACAGGCTCTAGACGGTTGGGAGCACTTGGGACCCTCAAAGTTACCTCCTATAGAGCATATTATCGCGTGACATTGCTGTGTCAGATGGAACCTTGTTATTCCTAGGTGTCGATATGGTGAACGGGAGTATACAATTGAATTACAGCGGTGTTGGTTTGCGAGTTGGTTTACAATAATAAGGTAGATAATGCCCCGGTGTTGGTTTACGAGGTACATTGGAAGAAATTGAATATTTCATGGCTGCCAGTTACTGAATTTTTAACATTTAATTAACAAATTAAGTCAGTAATTATACCACGTTCTGATAATATTAATAAATTTAAATGACACTGAACATAATAATTCAATTCTTAATTAAGGTCTCTCACAGGGGCGATACTGAGAATTTCGTCTACTCGCTTATCGTTTTTCCAGATGGATTGTTCGAATTTCGTTAATAGTTCTATCAAATTATCAAAACAATCATTTTTCGTATCGCACTGTACCCAGAAATCGAAGATAACATCTAACTTTAAAATCCCGAATTAAAAACATCCCCAGGCCGTGTAACGGATGGCTCGAAAAAGTTAACTTCCTTAAACAATTAAAGTTACAAATTGAGTTTTGACTTGTTGTCAAGATTGCCAGGAATCCACGCAATTATCTCGTGCTATCTCTAGTTTTATCTCAACGAATTTATTCTCCCTCTTTCCTCTCGTCCGGACCAATTAGCCGTTATCTCATTAAAACAATTCCATTTTCGGCCTTCCAACTTTCTTTTACTTTTGCCGGATGGACTGATATAATGCTTTACGTGATGCGACGTTTTCGCACGTGGTTTATGATTCCCTGCCAAAATATAGAATAACTTTAATGTTCACATACCCCTGGGAAGATACGACAAATTTTGAAGGAAAAAAGCTTTTCCAAATTTGAAAAGTTATGACTGTCTAACACAAATTAAAGCTGATGTCAATATACTACTCATTTTTCAAAATATAAATGCAATAGTTTTTACGAGAAACTTGTCCTCTTTCTTTGTGATATCGGCTGCTGGAAACAGATATTGTAAAAAAAATTTTTTACTCTACTTGTCTGGTTTTTATCATGTTATTTTCATTTCAAACCTTATGCTGTACAGATATAGACAAATGTTTTTTTAACACTAAGTATTTTTCAAATACGCACAATAAAATATTGAAACTAAAAACCCGTTGTCTGTAAATTATTTCAAGATGATCTGTCTCCTCGTGATTTGACCAAGATTGTAGAACTTTTCATGTTTATATTCAGCACAATGAGGCGGTTAAAATTTTCACACATTTTCTATACCTGAGCTTCGAAATAATAATCTAACAATTAGTAGTCAAACTTTCCAGGGTGTTTAGGTGATGAGCTTGTAGATTCACGATATAAAAGCTTCTACATTTCTTATCTGACCGGTTAGTGGCTGAGTTGGCATCGCTTCTGGGTCCTACACAGGCGTCGTGAGTTCAATTTCTCAGCTGGATATGTCCTCCATCACAACACAAGCTATATCTTCTGCTTACTGTGATGGTAGTAAGAGACTCAAAAAAATTGTGTTTCGATGAGATACAAATTCGTAGAAAAAACATTACAATAAATAGACGAATGAATTAGTAGCCACGTGGACAAATGGATGGGATTTTTACCCAGGCAACACAGGTTTAATATTTTGCTAGCGTAGTGTTCCATCATTGCACAAACAAAATTTTCCGCTTACAATGATGTGAGTAGGAGGAATTCAAATATTGTCAAATGTTTTTCCATGGTAACTACTGTCCAGTGCAACCGTTTGGGTCTCACCAAAACGTTTCAGGTACCACCCCGAACATGCGTCACATACGCGAGAAGATCACCGTACGAGCGGTTCCGCCGTAATCCGTAATGACGGTCGTTAATATCTTTGTTATTCCTGAGGTATGTGAGGAGTTTGTCGTTCATCACACGTTCCATCACACCGGACAGAACTGATGCGATCGCTACGAGGCGGAGTTGGCCGGGTTCGAGCGGTTACCTTTCTTGGAAATAAAATGAATGACCACTGTATTCCAATAAGAGGTCACAGAGCCATCCTTCAGGGATATTTTCCAAAGCTTCGCGAAATTGGAGCTATTTCTCCTGCACACCTCTGCATTACCAAGGCAGGTAATCCGTTAGACCCGGTAGCTTTATTAAATGTTCAGCTTACAAAACAAATAAGAAAACGAAATGCTCAATTTGTATCTCCAATCATGCTTTTGGAGAAAGATTATGTTATTTTTTTTGATGGTGCCCGTAGCAATTTCAATGTGAACGCTCATTTCCTGAGATGGATTGCCTTTGTCGTTAAAAAAAATTTCTTGTCCGAAAAATACATCACTGAAGTGGTTAAAAATAACCTCCCTTAACAACACAATATTTAACCGTATTTTTGACGAGTTTTAAAATACTGACTAATTTATCATCTGTTAACAATGACCTCATACTGGGTGCACAATATTATTTACAAAACCTCACGCTGTGTTTAATTAAAAGTGATAAATTATCGCTGGGTCACCCGTTACACTGTTGTGCCCGTATTACGTCCAATATTTCATGTTTTTATTATCTTACTATTGTAGGATCTGAAATATTGCAATTTTATTCAATTCAAAGTGTTTCGGGCGGTGATAGCGAATTGAATATTGGTTAATCAAATAGTATTTGGTGGTTATTTGGAAAATACCCGAACGGAATTTAATTAAAATGATTGTAAATAATGGACACATTTAATTTATTTCACAATTTAATAATACCTTGGAATGAACTGATATTTAAATAAAAACAAATATTTAAAAGTGATATTTAACAGTAAGCCTAACGACTTCCGTATGTGAGGGGTAGGTTCATGGCTCAGATCTCAAAAATCACGGGTTTCTAAAACGGGAGTAGAAGAAAAGTCAAAGACGCCCGAGGAGGACATGGCACTATTAAGTTAATCAAATAGTGGAGTCCGGTCATGTAAAAATTTTTTTTTTTACATGAACCGACTATTTTTTTTTATTATCATTATATATATTTAAATCCTAATATTAATTATCATGATGGTTGCGATTGCGAATTGTATTTTTAAGTTATGAAGGACCTGCGATTATAGCATCAGGAAAGAAACAAGACAGTTAAGGGCAATAAAAAGAACTCACCAATTCACTCACTGCACATGTAGTATTCATTTGTACTTCACTGGAGATGCGGCGTTATGCTGGTCGGTGACGAGGTTAAAGTTCAGTGGCGATTCGAATGGTTAGTGGACCTTGTATTAGCGGCAGCGGTGTTAAATGTACTGTGGCAGCAGGTCAAAAAGGGGGGAAGGGGGACAAGGGAGATGCACATAATCGGACGCATTTATTTCGAACCCAAGTAGGTGATCGATAATTATTAACTGGCGAGAACATATATAAATAATTGCTGTTGGTGCTAACGTATTATTGCCTATCTCACTAGGAGTGAAATGCCTGTGTTGAGATGACATTTTACAAGGTAATTAAGCCATAAAAAAAAAACAAAATAAATACGAAAAAAAGAAAAGTTGAAATTCAGTTAAATATGACAAAAGGCATAATATTCCATACTTTTATTGGTTTCAAAATTCTTTCATTTAGAACAATTCTTTGGTACAAAATATTAATATTGTCATTATATTTCAGCCCATTAATAACTCTATAAGTTATATAAATAGGTTAGATCACACTTCTAATATTCGTTTCAATTTTAATGAAGGACTAATTGTTAATAAATACGGACAAACAAATTACATTACATGCTTCCTAGCTGTTTAAAAATGGTATCTGCTGAAATAAAAAAAAAAAAACTGTTTTAAAATAAAAAGCAATTAATAAATATATTAAAGATTTGTTTAGCTGAAAGAAATTTAATGTATTAGATCATCAGGAAACAAAATTTTATTTTCAAAGATTTAATTTTGTTATTAATGTTTTATTTTTTAATTTTTGTACAGATATAAGTAAATGAATTGGAATAGTGTGCAATATTTATATTTAAACGATATAAACTGATTAAAACAAGATTTTGAAAGAAAAGAACTCGTTCGTTAAACTACTAAAAAGTATATTGTCTATCCCGGTGAGGGATGCTTTGCTACTGAAACATATAGATATTTATGTATTTATGTGTTGTAAACAAAGTTCTTTTTTTTTATAAACAATAATTATTAGCCTGAAACACTCATCCAAATTGAAAGAAACCTTTCCGAGCAAAGATAAATGTCGCCGAAAGGACTCGAACCTGCACCCTTCTGATTGCCGGTCAGAAGAGCATCTGACCGGCAATCAGAAGGGTGCAGGTTCGAGTCCTGTCGGCGACATTTATCTTTGCTCGGAAAGGTTTTTTTCAATTTGGATGAGTGTTTCAGGCTTATAATTATTGTTTATAAAAATAATTGTTACCCTTTGCGCTATGTACAAAAATCTTGTCTTAAAATCTTTAGTTTATCAATTAATAAAGTTCTTTTTATTAATTATATTGCTAAAAAGTAGTTTATCGGAAATTATTAAACCCCTTTGTAAATGTATTTAAAGTTTAAAAAAATATATTAAAAAACAGACGAGTACTCGTATACAAAGATTATGCATTTATAAATGTTCACACGCGTTACATATATAAGTACCCATAAGTACATAAATATTACGAAATACTTGTGATAGACAGGCTTATTGGAGATGATTAATGATCTTACTTTTAAAGGAACTTTTGGTTTTCCGTATTTCCATTGTCACTGTGTAGGGGATTGAAAAGTTTAATGGCATTGTATTTAAAATTTCTTTGTCCGTTACAATCTTTGAAATAAACAATAAACAGTTTTAAAGGTCGAGTCAAGTTTCTTAGACTGGAAGTGCATGTATGAGACGATGTATAAATCTGAATTAAGCAAGAAGCGCATTGGAACTTGAAATACATTGATTTACTGCCTGTTTAAGCGTAACAGATAGGATATTATATTCAATTAAAGTAGTGATAAACTAAGTATTTGTTTATTTACCAAACAATTATTTGAAAGCGATTAGATTTGACACATATTGAACAAAACTTTATCTGAATTGATGAAATACATATCTAACAAACAAAACGGGCAACTTTAAGGACTTATATTCTTCTCAATACAACCTCTTTTTCTCTTAATCTTCTTCGCTTCTTTGGCATTATTAACCCTGTCTTAAGGCTGTGTTAGTTCAATTAGGCAGAGTCACGCCCGTGATTGGTCCTGAGCGGGTGGAGAGGGTGGGGTGGTACCTATTGACATTCCCAAGAAGGCTTTCGAGGAGTTGAGGGAAATTTTCAAAACCCTTTGAAAACCGGGTCGGTGAATAAATAACGTGTTAATTACCCTAATTTTGAATGGAATTATTTTATCTAATATTTAATTTAATGTGTCTCTTTTCCTCTTACCTATAGAGTTTTTTTTTTATTGTGAATACCGCACAGGAGTCTCAACTCCTTTCAACTATTTGGAGGCAGTGGGATAATGGCATTCCGAATTTGGGGTATGTTGTGAGGCTGGAGGGTGCGGGAAAAGGTATAGATCAGTTAGAACAGGTTGGGATGTACCTGGCTATTAATATCTGGCCACTAAATGTGATTAAATCAATTTCAAGCAACGTTTCAAATCTGAATAGTGTTTTTTCAGTGAGAATATATACCACTTTGTTGTCATCGATGTAGAGATCTGATATCCGTGACAGCTTTTTAAGGATTTAAGTGTGAATTTTGGCATTAATAATTATTATTAATGAGTAAAATCCATCAATCATTAGATTTTAAATACTATTTTACTTCACTTTAATAAAAAAAATATAATTCTTTCGCCAACAACATGGACGCCTCATTAGTGCATATAAAATGAAATTAACATTAAAAATACATTTTTTAAACAATATATGAAAAAATAAATACATTTTAACCACGTTATTAGAGCCTTTGGTGAACCTTGTAGGAAATTTTATATTTTTGTTACAAAATGAATCAAATGAAGTACTTTTTTTCTATTTTCAATACTACCTGAGTGGAGAATACCGTCTCTGTATAGCCCTGGTGAAATATTACTTGTTTTTGTATTTAATTCGTAGAAGTCCTTTTAATTTTTTTAAAGTTAATGTAAATCAAATTTAATAATGTTATTATTAAGTTCCGCAAGTATTTGATTTTTTTTTTTAATTATTCTGACAACTGTTTCAGCATTAAAAGGTCATTTTCTAACAGTTGTAGACCTTAATAATAACATTATTGAAAATGATTTACATTAAATTTTAAAAAACCCCTGGTGAAAGACCATCATCAGAATCAAATTGTTGCATGAAATGGTTATAGTCGTATTCGGTGATCAGATCTGATTAGCTAGGTTCTTCTCCACTTTTTTTCCTCATTTCCTTCTTCTCCCCACTACACTCAGCTTCACAACATACCTCGATTGGGGCTTTCCATAGTCTTACAGATTCCAGATAGTTGAGAGCAGTTGAGACAATTGGGCGGTAAGTACTGTGAATATTCACAATGAAAATATCGCAACAAATTAATATAATCTAGATTTATTTATTCAAATACCTCGTTTTTCATGTTAGGCAAATCAAAAGAAAATGTCCTACATTTTCATTAATGTAAAATTTTCAAACGTTATCTGGGTTTTCTTAACTTTTCAATTATTTCCAAATTTAAAGCACATGAAGATCCTGACTTAGTGTAGCAGTCAAAATTAAAAAAAATAGCGATCGTTGAGATATCAACTTTTTCCGGGTTACGTTTTAAATATCAATATACATATATAAAAGTACATATTTATTACATATGTATTATAAAAAAAAGAATTGTTATAATGCACTTACTCTATGACAATATTTATTTTAAAAAAATATTAACGATAATGTTGGCAAATGATGTTCCAAACCTTCATAACACATAAATACAACGATGTCAGAGCTCTGAGAGATGTAACTGTTTAATACAAATTGATTTTTTGGAACACATTTATTTATTAATATCGTAATAACCGCCTAAAATAATTCAAACAATATGTATTACGTTACTAGATGTTATTTACGAAAAATCACGCCTTGAAATCTTATAAATTTCGTTTCTACGGAATTATAAAAATATTACAATTTAAATACAGAATCTTGTAAAATATATTCTAGACCAGGTGATGTGTACCCGGCATTGCTCGGGATTTTTTTTTTTGGAATAAAGTTATAAAGTTGTGAATTCTTGAATGTCGTTTGGGTGCCATAATTGATTTGACAGCGAAAGTAATGCCGTGTGACGACTACTACTATATCCAAACAAAGAAATAAAGAAAGATTAATTTGAAAAATTTATTTCATGCCAAACATTTATTATTTCAAAACATATTTAAATAATAAAGTGCTTAAGTAAGTAAGTACCTACTTGTGTTTTCCACTTTGAAAATATTCTTCCCAAACAAACATTCTTTTTTTCAATATGTAATCTGTGGCTAACCAGAATTGTATATCTAGAGGCTAACCTCAGTTCAATATGGCAGGTTCAATGTTTTTCATACTAATTTTAAAACGTTATAGTAACAGTTTCACATATTGTATTTCATTCAAACTAATCTTTAAAACTTCCCAGCACTAATAAGAAAAAACTCCGATATTTTAGCGAAACCGGCACAGTAATTTTCTAAAATATCGAGGACACACAAACGAACATTCCTTTTCATATATAGAGAAAATATGTACTTTATCGCTTGTCCCGGTTTGAAAATAGTATTCTAAGAGTTTTGCTAATACATGCAGTTACCAATTTCAAAATATCGCACTCATAAGCGCGAGGTAATTAAAATGTTTATTTTGAGAGCTTCAACATTGAAAAGTAATTGCGGAAGCAAACAAAATGACGTGCTGAATGGTTGTTTTTCGGTAAAGTAAATAATTTAATTTGAAATCCTAGCAAAGTCATTTAAAATGAATCTGTTTCGTGGAATTGCAGTTAATACGGAATTCTGAAATTAAATTACGAAAACGAAAACTCCAGCAGAATAATATCACGTTTCAAGAACCGAGAATAAACCTAAATATCTCTTGTTTCGCAGATTCCCTGTAGATGTTTTTATTCTACCTGCAAAGGGCAGCGGGAAAAGCGTAAAAGTTCCATGTTTCCATACTTAATGCTAAATGGAAATCAATATTCCCAAAAGAAATTTGCTTTTCTTTGAAGTCTTTTGGATAAATCTTACTATTTGTAAAGTGTTAAGGCGAGTCCTCGCTAGGTAGGTTCTGGGTTCTAAGGAAGTAATCCTTCTTCGCAGGGAACTTAAATTGGCCTTCTTAGGATTATCCCGGATAACAGGATAAGGCTCCGAGGCCCGAAGGCTTCAATATTCAGTAATAGAGCCTTCACTCACAGCGAGCCTACAGAGAACTATCCCTCTTCAAAATAAAATTTTAATAATTTATGAATGTTTTGTTTACTGGGCACTAATGATACTCGTATATGAAGATTTTTTCTTGATAAATACTTCAATGAAATATTTATAATCATCGCCCAATAATCGTACATGTATATAGTACCTGGTTTTCCGCTAAAACCATCGATAAAATATATAATTTTATATAATTTATTTATTTATATCTATGCATTATACATCATCATTACAAAATATTTTTAAAACATAATAACGGTGTTACTGAATGGCTATATAAAAAACGTAAGTCAGAGGATTCAAATGTTTTAAGCAATAATAATGTATGTAAATATTTATTATTAACACAATTTCATAAAAAAACATGATTTCAAAACTTTCAGTTAAGGTTCAGCATTCATTTGCTTAAAAATGTTTTAACTCGGAAATCCTTCTGAATTAACATGTCACGAAAAGTGGCAAATTCAAAGACCCCTTTCATTGGCAGGTTTAGATTGGGGATTTTTGCATGGATGCATACTCAAAGTTTCGCAAAGGGACAAACACGTGTCGTAAAGAATTTACTGAAGTTGCTTTTTGTACTTGCTAAACGAAACAAATTAATACCTTTTTTCTCCTATTCTTTAAACATGAAAATTAAACTTTTTTATAGATGTATCGTATTGCTATACTGTGTCAAAACTAGCTTTTTCTATTCTGTTTTGTATAATGGCGCTTAATATGACCTAAACTTGTCAATTTGACTGCCCTAAAACGGGATTTGTTCCCTGTTGGGCAGTCAAAGCTTTCATAGATTTTTATGGTTTAATAATGTGTGTTTCAAATAAATAAATAAAATAAAGCAACGATGTATTTAATTTATAGTGTATTTTGTTTCAAGCAGGCAAAAAAATATAGACAAACAACTAAGTTGCACTCCCATGAGTTATATATCAAACTCATTATGGGACTGTTAATTATGGTACATAATATATGGATTTAAAAAGTTTTTAAATATATATATTAAAAATATAAATATATTAAAAAAAAATCATATAAACAACAGGAAATAAGATCAACAAGCCTCACAAATAAATACAAAAAATACGTATAAATTACGTAACAATGTTTTACAACAGAGGTAAAAGTATACCAATATTAGAATTTTTGCAGGACGGCTATCAGAAGAGAATTTTTACTTATAATAAATCGTTTTCCAAATAAGATTTTAGTAATTAAGATTTCAGAATATCATTTAGATATTTGTTAGAAGCTTACGGATATCATAACTCTTCATGCAATGTGTTATAGTTGGTGTAGGCAATGTATTTCAATGATTTCAGTCCGTATTATGTCGAGTGTATTTTTGATATGTGTAGTTTATGGTGTTGTCATATATTATATTGGAGAACGTCGTGGTTATAGTTAAGTTTTATATTTTTGTGAGTATGCCATTGTATATTATCATATTGAAAATAGTGTTTTTTATCCCATGGCTATGAATATCCTGAGTATCGAAGCTGTGAGTTTGTGTCTATTCAAAGGAATTTAGTCGTTTGTAAACGGACAGAGATTTTAACTTGGCCACTTTTTGTTGTATGCTTACAATATTTAGTACGAGTATTTTTCATACTTATTGCAGTAACATAACCTAAATGAATGCAAAAAATAGAAATATGGTGAAAATATATTAGCGGAGGTATGCACCATTCACAAAGAGTGTAGAAATTAATTATTCCTGTACGTCCGCAGTCCGGTAAAGGCTACGCGGCTGCGAGGTACGATGATCTACTTTGTGGGACTACGCTCTGCGGAGCGCGGCCTCTACGACGCGAGAGGGAAAGCAAATATAGTCCGGTCAGAGGTGGACCACCAGAGGCTGTATTTTAACTGAGCTGATTGTCACGTTAAATATTTAAGGCTGTTGTTATTGAATTATTAATTTGGGGGTAATAACGTTGTCGTGATGCGATACGAGTGTCGGATCTCATAGGATGTAATAGGTTGATTACGGTATTCAATATGATAAGGACTTAGGTTGATATTGAAAAGATGGTCGATGGTTTTTTTACCTTAACTTCTGCGTGGAGTTAAGGTAAAAAAAATACAACTTTTGCGCTAAGTGTTGGTTTATTTTTGATATCATTAGTTAAAACCTAATAAGGCACACTAGTGAAAAATATATTCATGTAGATCAGCAAACGCCGATTGAGAATACACAAGATTTATTATGTATGCTCACCGAGGGTCGAGTTCCAGAATTTGCAGCTTTCATGAGAACTAGAGTAACGGGAATGAGAGAAAGGATCTATCACTTCGGAAATGTCCTGGTTCTACCAATCTTAACCGTGATATAACAGTTGTCTAATATGTTTTACTTATTGTATATATATATCTTATGTTTAATTTAAGTATATATTTATATATTTATTGTACAAGACCTGTAAAGCTCGCACAAGAAAAAGAGTGTAAATATTTAGGCACCGGAACACAGGGGTGCGTGTTCGAAAAAAGTACACACAGCCTATCTTTGGTCATAGATAGAGCAATGCTTTCCACTGCTACCGACTGTTCCAATATTTAATATGTTTATATTTATTTTGACTATTGCTATTGACTATTGCTTCTACTGATTTCGTATCGTCAAAGATCTCATAGACCTTCATTGGAAGAAATACCAGCGTATATGTTGAGTATGGCTCATTTATATATTTCATTCAATCTCTTAGCGTAGCCCTACTAACAAGCCAGGTTGTCCTAATTGCCTCAAGCGTGATCAGGCAGAAATTTTACAAGTGGAAGGTCACTAGTTCGATTTCCGTGTAAGACACCATTCCTTTCAAGATTTTAATTAGAATTTAAATCAACTAATGTGATTTGCGATTTCTCTTGAGAAAGGCTTTTTGTAGTTTCGCAATGGAGATGTTGCCGCTCCGAGCGTACTTGATTTATAACACCAGCCAGTATGGTCGATCGCTTGAGGTAACGTCAGTTATTGCTGGACGTAGAGACTATTCTTGTCTGGTAGCGGCAAGTCGAGGTATCCAAGGTGAAGCAGCGTCCAGTGGAGGTGTTGCTTGTTCCACCGCTGGGGTGGTAATGAAGATATGTACCGCGGATGTACGAGTTTTATAGGCCGAACAGCGAATATATGGGTAGGTGTTTGCGCAGGTGTTATTTGTCAGGATCCAACTTGCAGATGTTGTTGTTTTGATGAACTTGTTTACTGCAAAATATAGGCAGGTGTTTACGCAGGTGTTGTTGGTCAGGATCCAACCTACAGGTGTTATTTTGTTTATATTTGTATCTGTTTAAATTGATTTATTCTGTATCCTACATCTTTAAATAAAAATCATTATTTGATTATACACAGAATTTATAAATTGTTATTTAAATGCGAATAAAAAAATCATCTCTTCTAACATTCCATTATGTTGGTACCATTGCATTCAGAAAATCTGACGGCACGGGTCTCATCCACGCGCATTCTGGTTGTTGATTTGTTTGGAAAAAATTGTCGGTTTTTTTTAAAAACATAATTTGACACTAAGCTCTAAAACTGTTCAACAAAAGAACTATCATTAATGAAAGAAATTAAAATATTCATTGGCAAACCAATTGTTAATACGGATATTATGATAATGTTAATGCTACATACTATTATTTTTCTTTGACTTAAAGTTTTCAAAAAGGTACATAATTTTATTACTTATGTTTGGTTATGGTTTACTATGAATAGAATATAAAATTATATACGGTAAACATCATTCTTGTTTTGAAATTTGACATTCTAATTTCAAAATTGACGGACCATAGATTTGAAGCGTTTTGGCGGGCTTAATTATTTTTAATATTAAAACTAACTTTAGAAAAAATGCTGTTACTTAAGTTAGAACGTCATTATTGATTAAAAAATTGAATTGTAGTTCCTTATTTCAAAGAAACATTTATATATTTTATTACGTATACCATTCTCTGTATTGCTGTTTTCTGATATAAAAGTCGTATATTATTTTTATGCTGTTCAACCTTTCGCGTGAAATCCTAGTTACCTTACATTTAAAAAAAAATTCATTTTATAGAACAATTTCATCAGTTTTTATGATCTCCGCATTCCTACTTGGCAATTCCGTTAAATATTGACAGACGATAACACGAATTTCCCTTTACGGTCGTAAAATCCTTCCGTTCCCCGGAATCGCGTTAAAAACGTCACAAAAAAACAGGTCATTAATAATCCAATCCAGTTTTGCCAGCCCTGGCCAGCCTGGTGGCGCAGTTCGTAATGAATATTTAAGCAGACCGTCACGGTACAAAAGGTCCAGGGCTGTCCCAGACTTTACACCGGACTGGACCGGTGTTCCTCGCGAACGGTTCATCGAGTGCATGGCCAATATTGGACTGGAAGAACAAATTATTGCAATAAATTGAACGGGTTGGCCGTCTGGTGTCAATGCGGTGCCTACGACGAGTGTGTTGATTTTTAAAGTTTTCTTTTTGTTTATTGATTTATCAATATTTTGTCTAAACTAACTAACTAACCATAACATCGTTTTCCAGCAGAGGTAGGCAGAGAGGATAGACCGCTACACAGCATGCACTGCTTGCTTTTGTAATTCATACTCTTGACATGACGTTTAGATGGTTTGGACAATTTGGGTGGCGAGCATAAGTACCGCTGCCCTGGGAACCATTTATGGATAACCAACACCCATGTCATAGGTCTCCTCAAATAGTTCGCTACGTTTGGCATCTTACCAGAAGTGCCCGGGTTCACAGGAATATGTCTACCCACCAACCGCGTGGCGGCCCAGATCGGGAGAGGGATAAGGGAGACCTTTTGACCTCTCAACGGGTCTTTCTCGATCCATCATCGCCTTGCACTGCAGTGGGAGGGATGGATGCATATGTTCGTCACTCCTGCCCACCTCATAATGTTTAGTTCCCAGAACTTCCTCTTTCCTTTCCTTAAGGGCGATTATTTTTATCAGGTCCTGCTTTGTGGGGTGGTAAAAAAAACATTAGAGCAGATTAACGAAAAAGGAGTATAAGGATAATTTGTGAAAGAGAAGTCAATGGTCGAAGAAGCCTAGGACGCCGTAGAAAGGAAATATTTTGTTGATGAATTGAATTGTCAACTTCTCGACGTATCACCAGGTAAGGGTTGAAAAGTGTAGAATAAATAAATAAAGCCAAAAGCTGAAGCTTGTAAACCTCTTTGCTATATATTTTTAATAATTGAAGATAATATTAAGAGAAACGGCTGCGTGGTCTGTTTCATACAAACCTTAATTTTGGGTTTGCGGACAAAATACTCACCTAAACCTAGTGATCTTTTGTTTTTCATCAAAAAATATAGTAAATATCTAGTACGGATTAGAAGTAATTTATTTGTTTTTGTTTTACTTTATGAAATATAGGCCATTAGAGGATTTATTTTTCGGGATTTTAGAGGGACCTTTAACAATTATTTGGGGGCTAACGATGATGTTAAAAAAAAAGATTTTCCCCATCTACTTTGAAAATATGATGAAAGATATAATAATAATAATAAGCATTATGGTGGACTTTAAATTAAACTAAAAATGACCAATTTACGTTGGAACACAAATTTACCCTACATAATTTAAAATATCGACCGGAAAAAGTTTTTTTTTTAATGTTTTGTTGTTATATTTTTAGTTACGTAATCATATTTAAATAGCAAATATGATATTTAAAAAAAAATACGAAATTATGATTTTTTTTTCATTATCTATACTTCATAATTTGAAACAAAAACAATTAAAATACTTATACGTATTAGATATTTACTAAACCTTTTATTTAAGAAATGTACAATTCATTTGGATGGGTATTTTGGCCTCAAATCCAAAATTAAGTTATTTATGAATCAGGCAGCGCAGCCGTTCCTCTTAACAACTTCCAGAATGAAACATGAAACCGAAAAGATTCAGAAAAGAAAATATATCGGTAGCAACTGGGACTCGGTCCAAAGGTCCTGGATAGACCAACAATCCCGCGTTCGAGTCTCAGTTCCTATCTTTTTTTTTTCTTTTATGTTCTTTTTCGATGTCATGTTTCATTCCGTGAGTTATAAATATTATGTTCAATAATTAAAAATAAGATATAATTAAGTTATTTTTATTTTCCAACCACCCCGAGGGTTACTTCTTTAATAAAAGAACAATGAACCGATTATAATTAATTAATAATGTAATATAATGTGATCGTAACAATAATAATTACCCCACGATATCAATTTCTCCACTCTGGCGGTTATTCTTGAAACTAAAGGCTCGAAATGACGGCTATTTCGTTTTACGGCACCACAATACAATGGTTTATGTCTCGGCTATATTTCCTGTGGACTATAATAATATTTCTGAGCTGAAAGTCATAGAAGAGAAACTTACCTATATAAATGCCTTGATTGCAGTAGTTATTCTGAAGACACGTTCGTACAAACCCCATTAAACCTAACCGTTCGTCAATTCGATGAACGAGTTTTTGGGTGGATTTTCTTAATTAAATTAAATTTCATGTTTATTAGACACACATATGAGGTAAGGGTTATATTGATAATAAAATAATTTATTTTAATATTGCAAAAAAAATAAAATAATAAATTTTAGTGATGCATTATTCTTATAAGTGAGATCATACTGATAAAAATTAATAATAAAAAAATTATGTTAAAAAGCCCTTTCTTATTTGGCTCTCTAAAATTATAAAATCCTGATTACTTAATCTTTAGAAGCGTTAATCACGCAAAATTAACTTTGTGTTCCTGAAATTTTTTCTAACCGTTTGTCGAAATTATGAATAGATTAACAATATCTTGAAAAATTGTGCACCCGCCGGACACGACTGCCTTCCGAGAGACCGTGGTGAGCACTGAGTCGACAAGCGACAACGCGATCATCGGCGTCCGCGGCAAAAAGAGACAGCGTATTTGGTATCGCATATTCGGCGATGCCAAAAAAAGAGCAAATAATACGAAATGTGTTCAGCAGATTGACTTGACTGCACGATAAAGTCCAAAGAAAATAATTATTTATTTAAAAAAAATGATTTCGTTATCGACGGATTCCTTGTTGTCAATGTCTCTCATTTGTTTTGTAATCGGTAAACATACCCTATACAATTATACGCATTGCAACAATAAGTCAGAGACCGAATATCGCACACAAACGAATTTCCCCCATACATGTATATTGGAAACAGAAATAATAAAAAAAAATTGCATTTTTAATGGCAATGCATCTCAATTTAAAAAACATTAAATTGATTTATGTTTTAATTTCAAATTCGCAGCAACATTTTTTAAAATCACAAAATGTGTGTAATATTTCAGTAATTCTTGTTAAACATGAGTATACTGGATTGAAATGAAAATATCTCCCGGTTATCTTTAATTTATCTATGTTATTAAATTTGTCCAGATATTTATAACGTTATGGATTTTTAATTGTACAGTTTATACACTGCATATGCAATCCCGAAAATCGTGTAAATACGTTATAAGACGTAAAAAACAGATCGATTTTTTGATCCACCGTTTTTAGGACATAAGTGGCTCTACCCACAGGTGCTTGTGATGACGTCCTCGAGAGTGAGATTCTGGTATAAAGAAATTTATTTGAGCTAGAATCTCACTGCTAAAATATGTTACCGTTAAATAAAATAAAACAAAATAGCAGAGGAATACCCATACGTATCTCTTAGGAGTGGTAATTGGTTATGCACAAAATATAGATAGGTGAATATATATATCATCCGTAGAGAAGCAAAAATTAAAAATCCATCACATATCTAGTGAACTCTTTAAATGAACAAAATTTAAGTTAGTTTGTACGGGGTACAAATGATGGGATTCGACTGCAATGCACTTAACACTAGCATTTTGTATAATAATCTCAGTGTTTGCGTGTTGTGTAATGAATTTCAATTTCGAATTACGAAGCTTAGAAGCTTGTACGCTTTGCTTACTAAATTGTTGATGTGTTGATGAAAAGTTAATTTACTGTCGTGAATAACCCTTAATGTCTATTGTGAAAGCAGTCAACAAAAAAAAAATTATTGCATAGAACATGTAATTAATTGTTTAATTATTATTTAAAGGGGTGGTCAAAACCTTTGTAAAATGAGCGTCTTATCGCGAAAAATAACAGTGGTTTTCTTTAAGTTTTTGAAATGTCTCGCTCAATTTTTGTTCTGTGTTCAGAGGAGAGACTCTCTGTACCAAACATGATATTCGTTCCAGTTCAGTAGTGACCACATCAATATTTGATGATTTCTCGGATCCTGGGAGGTTGCAAATATACAGGTTATTACCAAAAGGTGTGGAATAACCAAGGATTAGATATCAAACTCATTATAATCTCTAATGTCAAAGGAGAAAAATAGGATTCATATTATAGCGTACGTAAGTGTAAGCACCGGCCGATATTGTCAGCCAGAATATGTTGATGAGCTGGTGCCGCTTGTGATGTTTGCGCTTGCGCAGTTACTATGAACACATATTGCTAAAAACGAGAAGAAGGATAACGATGAATAGATTGAATTAGTCAAATAATTTAGGTTTATATAATGAAAACATACAAAGGAATAGGATTATAAAATTCTCGAACATGTTGTGGCGGAAGATATCGCTCAGTTGACAGTTCAGTAGACATCCGTACTCGTCTGTGCTGTGCCTGTACTGTACTGTTCTGCTCTGGGCGGTGCTGGTAGATGTGAATAGACCTATGAAATGATTACCTTAGTGGAAAAGCGGCACGCTTGACTTGGGGGTACCACAGGAACACTTTCTTGTCACCACGAGATATCAGATCCAGGAGAGATGGCATTAATGGGAGTTATTTTTGATATGAAAAGAAGTCATGGTCGAGCGGTAAGGCTCTCTTCTACGAATCCGAAGGTCGCGGGTTCAAATCCATCCCGGCGTGCGCAAGCGAATTTTTATTTAATTAATTTGTGTTGTTTCACAATAAATTAATTAAAAAATAATGTATAGTATATTTGCACCCGTTCCAGAGTGGAAGATACTCTCAGTATCGCCCTGGTGAAAGGCCACCATTTAGAATTAAAACGTTGCTTGAAATGGCCTTTAGCCGTGTTTGGTGACCAGATCTGAATAGCCAGGTATTTCCCCACCTTCCTCTACCCCTCCTCCTTCCCCTCCCGAATACCTTCAGCCTCACAACATTCCCCAATTGGGGATGCCATAGTCTCGCTGGCTCCAGACGGTAGGGAGCAGTTGGGACTCTTGTGCACTATTCATATGAAAATAAAAAAGCTTACTGTTTATTTCCCATTTTCAGCACTTATTTCTCGATGTATATATGTATGTACATATTGTACATATGCACTATTAAAAAATGATTTACCTAAGTGACAAATGTAAACGGTTCATTTTTATCAAATTTAATAATTACAATAATTACAAATCTCCAAATGTGTTCACTGTACACTGAGTGAACAGCAACGGAAATCGAGGATTTTTTTTGCACTATATTGCCTTTGGAATATTATGTCACACAATTTTGTTTTCGCCATAACTCTCGTCGTCAGTAAAGTCATTTTAATAAGCATGTCATTTTCGTTCCGTTCTAGATAAAAACGAATCCAACCGAAATCAGGTTAAATGCAAAAATTTCTCAAATAGGTAGGTACTAGATTCAATAATAATTTTTAAATTTATGGAATTTGATTTGCCAATAATACCATGAATATGAAACCCGTGACGGTCTGCCTTTTCCAATAAATTCGATTGAAGTTACATTTGATTATGCTCCCTTAAAGGTCCTATTTTATTCTTTTTCAAAATTCCCTTCATTCCGAACGGCGGAGTATCCATTCTCCATATTATCTTTGACTAAACTTTTCTGATATTACAATTGTTTAAAATTATGGTCGGGTTCGAACGCGAATTGAATTCTAAATTTCCCAGGGCAAAGAAAGAGTTCTACGAACTTAAGAATATTAGTTCTGTTCAGGATCCATATTTATTCCATGACTTGTTTTACTTCCCGGATTCGTTCGCGATTTCAACACCCCTTTTTGTAATATTTTTTATTTAAAAAAAATAATTAAAACGTGAAACACAAATGTCTAAATCAAATTAACTTAACGATACTTTTTGTATTAGTTAGTTTCCTCTTTGTTATAATAGTATTGCACAAGAGTTCTTAATGCCAAGAATTAGTGAGACTATGGCATCCGAATTTAAAAGAATGCTGAAGGAAGTGGGGAGGGGAAAGACATATTTTGATTTATTTATTGAATTGTAGTAGGTACATTAGTTAATTGAAATTTAAAAAATAACAGTAGAGACTTAATTTTACACAAATGCATATTAGATATATTCGGAACATAATATTCATAAAGAAACTAGGATTAACTTATTAAAGTTTTACACTGCATAGTAATATTAATTTTAGAAATTATTTTCGTTAATCATTAATTAATTAATTGATTAATTAACACCTCTCAAACAAAATACGAAATAGAAAACAAAAAGGCAACTGTCTCATCTGGGACTCGAACCCAGGACTATCAGGGATCAGCGCTCTAACCAATAGAGCTAATGCCGCCTTATTGCTTTCCGTTATTTTTAATCGATGACGGCCTCCATGGTCGACGGGAAAGGCTCTCGATTACGAATCCGAAGGTCGCAGGTTGAAATCCCGGCGTGTGCAAGTAAATTTTATTTAATTAATTTGCACTGTTTCACAATTAATTCATTTAAAAATAAAAGATGGTATATTTGCGCACGTTCCAGAGTGGAAGATACTCTCAGTATCGCCCTGGTGAAAGACCACCATTCAGAATTGAAACGTTGCTTGAAATGGATTTTAGCCGTGTTTGGTGACCAGATCTTGAATGGCCAGGTATTTTCCCCACCTTCCTTCCCCTCCTCAATACCGTCAGCCATAGTCTCACTGGCTCCAAACGGTTGGGACTCTTGTGCGGTATTCATATAAAAACCCGATATCATATTGCAATAATTTAAAAACCGTTTTTATGTATTCAAAATGTTAAATACAATATTGTAATAAAGCCCGTTAAACTGATTGATATCAGTTAGTCGACGGGTTCTTAGTAGCGGTCTATGGTACATGTAAATATAAGAAAGGTGCATAATACATTAAATAATTATTATTTAATATTAATTAATATCAAATGCAATTATTTCTGAAATGTTTTTTGGCTGCTATCTTTATATAATTATATACTTCAAGATTTTTTTTATTTATATGGTACATCTATTGACGTATTCTACAAGTCTGGGAATAATATAAAAATTTTATCAGAATAATTTATTGAAGCTTATTAACCTCATTGTAATATTCTGTTTAATCATGGAACATAATTTTTATAAATTCAAATAAAATATGACACAGAAAAGACACAAAAATTTAAAAAGGTAACTGAATGACCGTTAAAAATTTATTTCATATTTCATTTGTGGTTTGTCAATATTTTCTTCAATGATTAATTATTTTTGTGTTGATGCAGAAAGGAGAGGTCAAAATAAAGACTGCAAAGTTTCTAGCTATTCATATGTGATCACTAAACACGGCTACAGCCATTTCAAGCACCGTTGTGATTCCAAATTGTGGTATTACACCAGGGCGATAGTGAGAGTATCTATATGGTACAAATATGTACACTTATATTATTTCTAATTTTGAAACTGTTAATTCATGGTGGAATTCCATATAAAAATGATTTTTTTTTAATTAAAAACCTTTGTAACTTTTTTCCACTAATTTATTTTCGACCAGACCGGACCGGTTTTACCCTATCACGGGTATCGTCGGAATGGCACAATCGATGTCAGGAGTGAGTTCTTCTGCTTTCTAATACTGTTTTTATTTATGTCTTGAAATTTAAATATTAAATTTATTTCATTGCTGACGGTACTGTTTACTATTATGTCTTCAAAAACTACTTTCGGGTTGGTTTATTACCCCTTGGAAGACTGATTACATTGTGTTTATATACTGAATCTATGGGCTTTTAATTTTTTTTTATATGTAGTCATTCGTGTCAGCTTTTACCATATTTGAAAAAATGGTTATTTTTGGTTTTGTTTTTTCCCCCTGTGATTTCCGTCTTGTTTGCTTAAATGCATTTTATAGCAGTTTTTGTCCTATAGTAACATTAACTACGGGTAACAAGGTACATTTTTATTGGGTCTTTAAATTATTTTACTTTGTTATAACCTTCTTAATTTCATCAAAATTTTTGATACAACCAATGACAACACAAACAAAACAAAAAAAATCAAGTTGCTTCCGTGGCTCCGGGGCTAAGGAAAATAACACTTTGCCACGGAGGTCGTTAATGTAATCACATTATGACTAATTGCGTAAAAATTGAAAATGTTTTAACTTTGACTTTCAATTGAATGAATTAAGCAATGCTATCCGAGTTTGTGCTATTGATTGTCTAGCATGACAAATGTTACATAATTAGGTCACGAGTAATCATTAAAAACAATTTTTGAAATGTGTCATTTTCAAATAAATCATTTTCATGTACGTAATACGTGATGGACAAATTTGGGCTTTAAAAAATTACACATTTTGTGAATTATTCTAAATGGAACGTCTGATATAAAATCACAAAATAAACATCAGCATTATCTACGTGTTCCTTACTATGTAACATTCTTCAGTGGCGTGCAGTTACTAACGATAATCTCTTTAAAGAAAAATGTTAACCTTCCCTAGTTACGAATAAGATGACAATATTTATGACTTAGAATTAAACCACTGACCTCTGGGTGGTGACCCAACGCATTTGCCCTTCCATCTACTAGCCGGTCGTAATATATGAATTTTTTTATTATTATTTTTTATTAGGTAGAATAAGTTTGTTACACATTCTACAGATTTGTGCAATATGCAATTTCGTGCAATATATATTCCTTTCTAATGTAAGCTGTTGGTGGTACTTAAGAAAGAAGTGTTCATCCTCTAGGTTCGGAACCAAGTAGTCCCACGAACTGTACCGGCATAGGCACTTGATTTTTTCGGTTCTAGTAATGCACAGAGGCGTTAGTAATTATCTACCGCACGCCACTGTTTCAAATACCTCTATAAGTAAACTGTCAAGTGATTTTTGTAAGAACATCAAAGTGATTGGCTTTTATAGTTATTTTGTTGTCAAATTGGACGACTGATATGATTGGTAATGGTTCCCTCAAAAGCCGATTCGTCAAACTGTTTTTATACCAAATTGACAACCCTCACATCACTTACAAGCTGTCACTAGATATACTCGTATTGGTAATGTTTGGCCCCGAATAGAAAACGATTCAAGTGCATGAAAATAATCAAAATATGAAGCTCCACCATATAAAGTTTTTTGTTTTTGTTTTCTCTTTACAAATAAGTAGGCACAAAATAAACATTTTCAAATTATTATATTTTTATATTAACAGACCAATTGCACAAAATACACAACACGAAATGATACAAAACCATGCAGAAAAATAATAACACTTACATAATACATGAATGAACCAATGACAAAAATAGAGCAAAAATATATATTTGAGAGAACAGCCTGAACAAGGTTTTGGTGGAGTCCACGATGTTAGATGTATTAAATGATATTCTTCGAAGTTTATTTTCGTAAATCCCGACAAAAATCATTTAGACTGGTTCCAAAAATATCAAGACCCTGGCTTGAGTTAACAAGTCTTGACATTCTGGAGAGTCGTGAATGGTACCCATGATTAGTAGTGTTGATTGAGGAAAAGCAATTAATTGTTCCCGAGTCCTCGGCAAGGAATGTTGAGCTGGATGGGTAAGGGTTATAGGAATATGAATATGACAAGAACACAAGAGTACAAGAAAACACATAGCTATTCCCCACCCTAAAGAAACAAGGTTCTTGTGTTTGGTGAGGGTTGTTCGCTTAAATAATAAACGGTAATAATAAAATAATATTCAGTTTTTAACGTACACCAGAGAAAAATACAAAGCAGTTGTGTCGAATTAGTTACAAATAGAATAAAATATTGATAATTAAAGAAAACACAAGGTTTGTGGAGAATAGAAAAATAAATTTTAACAATAAAAATTATAACAATTTATGGTGAAATTAATGAATATTTTAAATATAACGAGAATGTTGTTAATTTATTAATAAATTCGTTTAATAATTTTCAATTTATTTTGAAATTAATACCCATATTTACAATATTAACAATTTAAATATAAATGATAGTAGTAAAAATATTATTTTTCTTTGGCTTCTTATTTTCTTGGTTTTATGTATGATAAAAATATTTTAATTTCAAAATTTCTGACGCAAATTCATTATTTAACATTTTTTTCTTTTTCCAATTATTTTAACATTTTTATTCATTACTTACCTACATTCATTACTTATTATTAATTTTTATTTATTTTTGTAATGGGTCTATTTTAATATTATTATTTTTCTGTACTTGTAATTATTTCTTAGTATACTGTGTATCCTGATTAGGGAAGCTTCGCTTCCGAAACTTGTTGGTTTTTATTTATTAAAAAGTGGTGTAAACAAAGTATTTGTTATTAATTTTATTTATAATGATTAATTTTATTTTACTTTTATGTGTCTTTTCGGTTTCATGTGTCATTCTAGAGTTGTTAATATTACCTTCAATGATTAAAAATAATTTGACTTTTATTGAGGAAATTTTCCACACCTTTTAAATTTGAAGACATATTGTTAAAGTAAGTTATTTTTAGATAAAGACGCATTTTGAGAATGTTCTGTGTATGATGTTGGGATTTAATTGAGAAATTTTAATTTAATTTAGTTGGGAAATAAAATAAAATAAAATTTCAATGTTATTCTCGGATCTTGCAGAAAAATTAAGTTTTAGGTTATTTAACGGCTTTTCTTTAAAGAAAATGTGTAATAGAATATTTTTATGCATTTCATCGATTGTTGGTACTTTGAATGTAGTAAAAATAGTTTCAGAGGTAAATTTTGATGGTTTTTCTATGCAAGATAACCCTTTAAATTTCCCCATCCCCTTTTTTTATCACCCCAGTTAATTAATTATCACGCCTTTTCGTACAAAATACAAATATTGTGATCATTTCGCATGTATTTTTGCATCTTTGTATGTAGTTATTCTTTAAATAATCATAATGAATAAATTAACAGTAAATGGTGTTTTCTGATTAAATGTGATCATGCGTAATTGCACTCTTACCAGTCGTTTTCGTAGATATGAGATGCGGCATTTTCTTCCAATACGAATTCTATTCGTCTACTCCCAGGATTATCAGAAAAGCAATGCAGCATTCATAATTCGGGAGGGGGGTGCGGGTACAGCCGCCCCGGGAACCATTAATTGGATTACCAACGCCACTGCCGAAGGTCACTCAAATTGGTTCTCTACGTTTGCCAGGGTGCCCGGATTCATGGGGTGAGGTTTAGGAGGTTATGTCCCAGCGTGCACTTAATGTAAAAAATACTTTCCTTTTGTAATTTTTAAGGTATTTGAGTTTTCTCACTTCATAACCCGAAATTTTCCCAAATTTTGAAGATAATATGACGTGTTTTTATACAAACCTATCTTGAATATTTAAGGATTCTACTATTTATAATTTCTTCAAACGATTGGTATTCACTTTGTGGCGTTATTATTAATAAATTAAGTTTATAATGTACTTATATTGTATTGTATTTATTCACCACATTATAATAAATAATTAAATAATTCAAATCATAAAAGAAAAAGACAAATATTAATTCTTAATTGAAAACCGTACGCGCCTTAAACATATTTTTCCATGCCCAAAATTATTTTTATTTTTTTTATTTATATGAATACCGTACAAGAGTCCCAACTGTTCCCAACCGTCTGGAACCAGTGACACTATGGCATCCCCAATTAAGGAATGTTGTGAGGCTGAAGGTATTGGGGAGGGGAAGGAGAAGGGGAAGGGGAAAGTGGGGAAATACCTGGCTATTCAGATCTGTCACTAAACACGGTAAAAGCCATTTCAAGCAACGTTTCAATTCTGAATGGTGGCCTTTCACCAGGGCGATACTGAGAGTATCTTCCACTCCTAAATACTTCATTTGCCCAACTACATTCTACTTACCAAGGACGATCATTTTTCAATAAACTGCCGGAATAGATCAGATGCATTCACGATAAAATTCAAATATTTAACTGTGTCAAGAAATATTTTAAAGACAATCTTAATAAAAAAAATGTTTCCAACTAAATTTGCCTTGCAAATATTCTGAAATTTACTTGTCTTAAATAACATTTATTTTTTCTTCGAAACGTATGTATTTTAAATATACTATCCTAATTATGATATGTAATACAAATATCTCTTTATAACACATTTTCTAAATACTATTTTTTTTGTTTTTCTTAATAAAACTGTAATGCATACACATACATGTCCCATATATTATTATGTTACTTTAATTACCAATAATAAATAATGCACACTCTCCTTCCATCCACAAGCAAATGCTTCTAACGGAAGAATAGTATAAAATCTATAAATAAAATCTGTATTATATCATATAACAAAAAGTTTAATTAATAAATGAATCTAAAAAAAAATAAAATGATATCTATAAAATGATTCAAAACCGATGCTTTCATCATCAGGAATATATTATGTATTACTATAATTAATTAATATTTTATAATAATATATAATATAATACAATAATATACTAATATATAATATAATAAAATAATATATATTACAATAATTAATTATGTTCATTTATTATATTATTATAATTAATTATAATAAAATAAATAATTACGTTCATTTATTATATTATTATAATTAATTATAATAAAATAATTAATTATGTTCATTTATTATATTATTATAATAATAATTATTATTATTATAATTTGTCAAATATTAATAAATATTTGACAAGTCAAAGCAATTTTCACCAATAAAAATGTAGACATAATTTGTCTCGACGCCATCTATTTGAGGGATTTAGCCGTTACAAGCCTCTCTCATACTAATAAAGTTGGTTGTTTACAGGTGAAAATATAATAAAAAACAGTAATTATTGAATGGAACACTAGGATATATTGATTAACTTGGCGGGTTTGCGATAAGCCGACGTAGCTCAACGGTAGAGCATCTAACCGGATATTAGAAGGGTGCGGGTTCGAGTCCTGCCGGCGACATTTATCTTTGCTCGGAAGGTTTTTTCAATTTGGATGAGTGTTTTAGATTAATAATTATTGTTTATAAAAATAATAATTGTTACCCTTTGCACTATGCACAAAAATCTTGTCTTAAGTTTTAAAGAACTTTAGTTTATCAATTAATATATATTATAAGTATTATATTATATTAATGCATTCATATATTTCTGACGATGAAAGCATCGCTTCCGAAACACGTAGATATCAATGTATATATTTATAAGAAGTGAAAATTAAGTATTTTCTTTTATTCATTTATGGTAGTATTTATTGATAATGGGAGTAAAATATATTTCTCGCTGTGATTAAGGGGCTAAGAAAAAACGCTTCCATTCTAGGGTTAAAAACTGTATATAGCAGTGGTGCATTTTAGAGAATAAATATGGTTACTTTATTAGAGAAACGATGCACCAACTCCCCAAAGACCGAGATACAAGTAGTAAAAATAAAATGCGGAACATTTTCTTATGTAACGTTAATTCCAAACATGAACTTCGCTGTCAGGAGGCGGTAAGACTATAATAATATGATTTTTATTTAAGCGAGGTTGTGTAGTGAGCGCAATGGAAAACAGGATACATGATTTACAGCTCAAATCATAAAATAATTCCTTCTCATTTACTTCCAATCCTGCTAAATGAGAAATATCTTGGGTTGTGCATTGGCATTAAAACAAACACTTTACATTAAAACAATAAAATGATTTTTTTTTATTAAAAAACATTTGTAACTTTTTTACACTTATTTATTTTCGACCGGACCGGTTTCAACCTATCACGAGCATCGTCAGACTGGCACAATTAAAACTAAATATATGTTATTTTAATATGGAATTCCACCGTGAATTGACAGTTTCAAACTTAGAAATAATTAAAATAATATCACCAACTTGCTTGGCGTATTTAGCAGATTATCATATCTGTTACCAAATAATTTAAAAAGATTATTTCGATACCTTAGTTCAATAGGGAACTAACTCAAAATACCTCATTTGAGAAAACTGGATTTGAAAATTTTTCATAAAGACATCGCTCCGATGTAAAGTTATTTTGTCTACCTATAATGTAAGTAATTTATCAACCTATCATATCATAGGTGTAAATGGATACATGTATTAAGTTCCAAATGGATACATTTGACATATTTCCGTATTGAACTAAGAATGTGCTGATTTCATTATAATTTCATAAAGAATTATCTGACTACATAATTAGGACGAATTAGACTTATTTATGTATTGAAATGTGAATAGGGAGAGTTTCTTTACCATTTTTCACCATTAACTAAAAACCCAGAAATTTTGAGTTATTTCCCTATTGAACTAAGGTATCGATATTATAGTCTAGTTCAATCACATATAAACTACTTAATTAAAATCTGAGGAAATGCCTATCATACGTAAATGAAAACAAGGAAACCAAAAAGCTATACGAGGAAACAAAACAGGTAAAATAATAAGAAAACTACACGAGTATTATTATATGTCTAATAATAATAAAAATAAATTATAAACTCATTCACACAAACACAGAATTTATTAAAACATCGCAGATACACACACACTTTGCAATATGATAACATACATTTAAACACCAAACATACACAATATGGTAAGTAATCAACATACACAATATGGTAAGTAATCAACATACACAATATGGTAAGTAATCAACATACACAATATGGTAAGTAATCAACATACACAATATGGTAAGTAATCAACTAACACAATATGGTAAGTAATCCATTTGTTACGAAGGGGCAATTTATATAATTGGCATCCAGTCGAAATTTATAAAAAAAGATAAAAGCCTAGGCATATTTAAAAAAGAAATTGTTCCATCTCAACCAAATATTTAAAATGTATAAAATTGTACTGTACCTGTTTAGGTAATCATTCTAGTTAAGTAAATGAGAAGTTTGGAATCAAAAAAAAAATCTAAAATCCAACATAAATAAATACGTTACATAGATTTACAAGCATGACTTTATAATGTTCTAGACTAACTCTTATGCAGATTGTGTGTTTTGTTGTTACAGTAAAACTCACGAGAGATCCGTTGAAACCCATCGCGCAAACATCGCATGTCCCAACTTGATTCGATTAACAATATATAATGCCGGACCATTCATAAAACGAACTCTTTCAACTGACACAAAAAGAGTGAGGTTCGAGTAGGACACACGTTATTCAATTTCTATGGGTATTTGATTGAAAACATTCTACACACTATTATTTTCTATCTTTTACGTTTCCACGCAAGACTTGTGAGAAGAAAGATAATTATGTAAGAATTTTAACACAATAAATATTGTTTTGGAAGGCCCTCTGCTGGGTGTGATTATAATTGATAATTAAAAAACTTGCACTTATCGAGTCTTTCTCTGATAACGGTAAACTTGCGTCTAAAAGTAAGCGATCACATATCCGCCTCGTACGCAACGGACGGATCGTATCTAACGGAATTTTTAGGTGTAGTGCATGGTACCACGTACCACGTACGTCCATTATATTCAGATTGCCGATGCGACGGCCATTTGAAATCGGATTTTCAACATTAGCATTTCGATTTTTGTAGCTAGCGGACTATGTGTGCGAGCGATGAAGAAGAACCTATCGTGGTTACTTGCTTGTTGGCAGATGAAGAGGAAAGGCAAAAAAGAAATGGGGAATGTGAATAGATGACATATTCAAGAAGAGATCTCAATATAGAGAATATCATACGCTATTTCCTGATTTGCTAAACGATAGTGTAAACTTCTTCCAGAATTTTTCAGCGCGGGTGCGTCCACTGGATCGGTAATCCATATGACGTCATCCGAGAATTTATATCGGCATTACCGACGGTCTGATGCGTGCAGTCCGGTGCGGATCAGTGGACGCAATTTCATGACTAACTATACAAATAATTCTAAAATCGATTTTAAACGATCCGTCCGAAGCACCTATTTCTTTTCTGTGTCTTTTTGGTTTCATGTTTCATTTTGAGAGTTGTTAATATTATTTTCAATAATTAAAAATACGCAATATTTATTTTATAAAATAGAAATACGAATAAAATCAAGTAACAACCAAGTTATCAAAATTACAATCCTTATTCTTAATATAGGTATTAGTGTTAAATTACATTTAAGTGATGGCTATTTTTAAAAAAAAGCATTTGATTATTAATATTATTAAATTGACTTTTAACACTTTTTAATAATTTGTAAAATTTTAAACCCCTTATTCATGTCTAATAAATTACTTGTTTTCAAAATGCGGTTGGTAAATTCAGAAAAAAATAATAAAAAATATTTACTCAAGCACTAAATTTTTGCATTAAAATTTTTAAAAGCCTTAAAAAGAAAAAGCGATCATCATAAATTAATTCACAAGCCCCAGAATTGTTTAAAATATCATTGTAATCGTTGTTTATTTAAATGTAATCTTTTACTTTTTCAATAAATGCGAAATCATTTTGTGGTGTCATTTTTAATAAAATGAATAGGAAATATTTTATAATTTCGTCAAACGATTGGTTTGCACTTTGTGGCGTCATTATTAATAAATTAATTAAATAATATACTTTTTACTCACCACTTTATTAATTTAAAGACATCTACATGTTTCGAAAGCGATGTTTTCTTTATCAGGAGTGATACTAAAAAAATAATAATGTCAAGTAAACAAACGATTCTTTTTCTTCATAGATACTTGACAATATTATGTTTTTTAGTATTACTCCTGATGAAGAAAGCATCGCTTTCGAAACATGTAGAATTCTTTATATTAATAGAATAATAATAATAATAATAATAAGAGTAAATTTCTATAGCGCAGTTTTGTGAAGGTTCACCTCAAGTGCGCTTTACACTAACTAACCTAACGTAATATAATTGTAAAATAACAATTATACTACATAGTATATCTGTTATTATAATATATATATATATATATAGATGATTTTTTTTTTATTAAAAAACCTTTGTAACTTTTTTCCACTTATTTATTTTTGACCGGACCGGTTTCACACTATCACAGGCATCCTCAGACTGGTACAATAAATACTAAATCTATGGTATATATAGCATGGATTTCGGGAGTGAGTTCCCTGCTTTCTAATATTGTTTTTATTATTTGAAATTTATTTTATTGCTGACGGTACTGTTTATTATGTTTTAAAAAACTACTTTCGGGATGGTTTATTACCGTCTGGAAGACGGAATACATTGTGTTTATTTACTGAATCTATGGGTTATTTTTTAATTATATAAAGTCATTCGTCAGTTTTTATTTGAACAGATGGTTCTTTCTAGTTTTGTTATTTCCCTGTGAAACCGGTCCGGTCGAAAATAAATAAGTGGAAAAAAAAGGTACAAAGGTTTTTTAATTTAAAAAAAATCATTTTAATATGGAATTCCACCATGAATTGACAGTTTTAAAATTAGAAAAAAAATATATAGATGCAAATTAAAACTATGACATAAAATATTCATGAGCAGGTATTATAAAATAACAATTTAGAAACTAAGGGCGTAAATAATCAAATATAAAGTAGGTACAAATAACAACAGAGCATAAGAAAATTGTATGACATTATACACATGGTTTTTCACCGAATAGTGTGACTAGAGTGGTGGAGACAAAGTATATTATTTGATTATATTATTAGGAAATATTTTGTTTAAACCACCATTTAACATATAAATATCTAATATTAAAGGTTCCCTTTTCAGGATAGTATACCGTGAATTCTGATGATTGATGATTTGCTTCCGAAACAAAACATTTCCTATTAATTTTATATTTTTTCATATATTGTTTAAAAAGCTGGTTGGATGGCATTTATTTATTTTTACAATATAATTAAAAAATAATAATTTAGAAATACTAATAATTATATCATAATCTTGCTATGATACTGAATAAAGATAAGTCTTATAAATTAATAGGAATTACTTTACAATTTAATTTTTATAACTTATTGAAGTTTGTAAACTTCATTGTAATATTTAATCATTGAAGAAGATAATATTAACACATCCCAAATGAACCACGAAACCGAAAAAACAACAGAAATTAAAAGATTTCAGTCGCATCTGGGACTCGAACCCAGGACCTCTACCTATCCGGGGTAACCTCTTAACCAACTTGGCTAATGAGACCAGTTCAATTTACGCCATTTACACCGATATGATACTTCAAGTTCAAGATTTGTTAATATTATCCTCCATTTTTATAAATCCCATATTATTGGCTGCTATCCTTGCTATGCTCCGGTGTAATTGGCGTAAATTGAACTGGTCTTAAATTGAAATATCTACGTGTTTCAGAAGCAAAGCCAAGAAAAAGTATATTGTTTATTCTGAAACATGTAGATATTTTTGTATTTAAAAAGTGGTTTAAACAAAGTAATTCTTATTAATTTATTAATTATGATGCCATGAAGTGATTACGCATCTTTTGAAGAAACGGTAAAGTTTTTTTTTCTTCTTTTAAGAAGATCAATAAGAAAAATTAAAAATCGTCTAGCATAAAAAACTGTTTTTATAAACACGTTTGTCCATTGTGATTTATTCATTGCACAAGCATATTCAAAATATAAAATTTAAAAAAATAATTAGTTCAAGTACTGAAAACAAACAATAAAATAAAATGAAAATTTCTCAAAAATATTTCGCCACTCTAAACATCAATCTAAACCTAGTTCTACACGGTATAAATATTATCTTACATCCTTCAGAGATATTCACAGAAAAGGCGATATAAAATAATAATAATTTCATACTAGCTCTTACTCGAATAGAACCTTTTTTTATGTCTAAACATTGTTCTTGAGGCCCTTGACCTTATCGCCGAGTGGTTGAAGTCTTTCCGTCGGTGTCACCGGAAGTGGAAGAGTGGAGGCTTCGTTTTTCCACCTCTGGAACATCCGCTTTTACGAATTCTTTCCCGAACTGAAGACTTGAAGAGCAAGCTTTATTTTATTTGTACGAAAAAACGCAAAGCACTCTCTAAGACTCTAAAAGCTCGGTCACACGGAGCGATTTCGGCGCTGCTATATTGCCGCGGCGAGCTATCGCATTTTGTAGCCGCTAGTAGACATTCGCACGGAGCTTCTGGAACTGTAAGTAGGCAGTAGAGAATGGAATGACCGATCAGTGGCTGAGTTGACATCGCGTCTGGGTTCTACCGAGGTCTCGTGAGTTCACTTCATCGACTGCCAAAGTTCTCTATCAGGACAATAACAACATTTTTCGCTTACTGTGATTTAAATTTTAAACGTTATCAGGTTATTCGTTCCGGGAATGTTTGTCTTTCTTTTAAATTAAATTTTTAGAGGCGCTGCTGAAAACCAGCTGCTCTCCGTGCTCTGGAATATATAGCTGAGTAGTGACCTTTTTGTCAATTTGCTGAAATTACATAATACGTAAAAATCAAATTTGTAAATAACGTATTTATTCATTTAACGCCCATTGGACTTTTACATAGAGTTATACATAAATTGAAGAAGATAATATTAACATAACCTACATGAAACATGAAACCGAAAAAAAACTATAAAAAATAAAAAGATATCAGTCGCATCTGGGGCTCGAACCCAGGACCTCTGTTTTTTCGGGACAACCGCTTTACCAACTTAGCTAATGAGACCATTTCAATTTATGTCATCTTCATCGATATCATATTTCAAACTCAAGACTTGGTCAATATCATCCTGTGTTTTTTAATCCCATGTTATTGGAAGCTATCTTTATGATGATAACAAAGTTCTTCACGAACACAATTGCAACCTAGATAGTGTCTCGGATAAATATCCGATTTTTTTATTTATATGAGACATCTATTGACTTTTTACTAAAAGTCTAAAGAATATTTTCAATTATTTTATTGAAGTTTAAAAACCTCATTGTAATATTTAATCATTGAAGAAAATTTAAAAACCGCATTGTAATATTTAATCATTGGCTGCGTAGCGCCAAATTGCGTACGCGAATTTCTGGTATCAGATACATTTACAGTCGAGCTGCAATTGCCGCTATGTTTAAAACCTACTAATTAATTTAATCGCAGCGAATATAAAGCGATTTCGTTCCTACATTTTCTGTGTGACCGAGCCTTAAGAGTTGTTTCAGGTGAAAAGCGATTTCTTGAAACCAAACGTCTTGTTTGTTTCCTTGGGAAATATTTTTATAATGGAGAAAAATGTTTTTAATGTGTTTTTCCTCCATGTAACCCATTATGAAAGAGATGGTTTTTTGTTTACAAATGTTTTATACACGTTTTTAATTAGAACCAATTTTTTCGATAGGTGTTGATTTATTTACAAATATTATACTGGAAAAATTGACCATCTCCGTAGCCGAGCGGTTAAGGTTCGAATCCGGGCGTGAAAACGTAAATTTTATCTTATAAATGTGTATTTCTTGACAATTCAACAAGAGGTGTAAAGTAAAAATTACATTTGACGCGCGTTCTAGAGCGGTAGATATTTTCAGTATCACCATGGTGAAATTCCAACATTCAGAACCGAAACGTTGCTTGAAATGGCTTTATTTGTGTTTGGTTACCAGATATGAATACCCAGATTTACTATATATAAGATAGCATAGCTTGAGAAATATAAAAAAAAGTAAATTATTATGTAGAAATGCGATATAAGATAGCATAGCTTGAGAAATATAAAAAAAGTAAATTATTACGTAGAAATGCGATATAAGATAGCATAGCTTAAGAAATATAAAAAAAGTAAATTATTATGTGGAAATGCGATATAAGATAGCATACCTTGAGAAATATTAAAAAAAGTAAATTATTATGTAGAAATGCGATATAAGATAGCATAGCTTGAGAAATATAAAAAAAAACTAAATTATTATGTAGAAATGCGATCTAAGATAGCATAGCTTGAGAAATATAAAAAAAGTAAATTATTATGTAGAAATGCGATATAAGATAGCATAGCTTGAGAAATATAAAAAAAGTAAATTATTACGTAGAAATGCGATATAAGATAGCATAGCTTAAGAAATATAAAAAAAGTAAATTATTATGTAGAAATGCGATATAAGACAGCATACCTTGAGAAATATTAAAAAAAGTAAATTATTATGTAGAAATGCGATATAAGATAGCATAGCTTGAGAAATATAAAAAAAGTAAATTATTATGTAGAAATGCGATATAAGATAGCATAGCTTGAGAAATATAAAAAAAGTAAATTATTACGTAGAAATGCGATATAAGATAGCATAGCTTAAGAAATATAAAAAAAGTAAATTATTATGTAGAAATGCGATATAAGATAGCATACCTTGAGAAATATTAAAAAAAGTAAATTATTATGTAGAAATTGCGATATAAGATAGCATAGCTTGAGAAATATTAAAAAAAAACTAAATTATTATGTAGAAATGCGATATAAGATAGCATAGCTTGAGAAATATAAAAAAAAGTAAATTATTACGTAGAAATGCGATATAAGTTAGCATAGCTTAAGAAATATAAAAAAAAGTAAATTATTATGTAGAAATGCGATATAAGATAGCATACCTTGAGAAATATTAAAAAAGTAAATTATTATGTAGAAATGCGATATAAGATAGCATACCTTGAGAAATATTAAAAAAACTAAATTATTATGTAGAAATGCGATATAAAATAGCATACCTTGAGAAATACTTAAAAAAGTAAATTATTATGTAGAAATGCGATATAAGTTAGCATAGCTTGAGAAATATAAAAAAAAGTAAATTATTACGTAGAAATGCGATATAAGTTAGCATAGCTTAAGAAATATAAAAAAAAGTAAATTATTATGTAGAAATGCGATATAAGATAGCATACCTTGAGAAATATTAAAAAAGTAAATTATTATGTAGAAATGCGATATAAGATAGCATACCTTGAGAAATATTAAAAAAAACTAAATTATTATGTAGAAATGCGATATAAAATAGCATACCTTGAGAAATACTTAAAAAAGTAAATTATTATGTAGAAATGCGATATAAGTTAGCATAGCTTGAGAAATATTAAAAAAAGTAAATTATTGTGTAGAAATGCGATATAAGATAGCACTTCCCATCAGGAAAAAAAATATTTTGAAATAGTTTTTATGTGAAATGAAAGCTGAATTATAAATGAGTAGCCAAATAAATAGGTCAATATTTTACCATTTAGGAGTAGACACAGTGGCGCCGGGGCCACATTCGTCTCCTAGCAAACTAAGGCTGTGGGAGATGGATAAACTTAATTCAGTACCGGACTGCCGCAGTAAGAAGCAAATATTATCAATAACGGCCTTTTCATACTTTGGATAACTGTTTTCACAATTGGGTAGACTGTAAAGAACATTAGCTAATTAGCTCATTAACCATCACGCTGTTTCCTCGCATGGGTAGGCAGAGAGAGTACGAACCGCCAAACAACTCGATCTTGGCATGCACTGTTCTCTTATGATATTCCTCCACTTTCTTAATTCTTAAGTATTTGATTCGCTTGGTCATGCCATGTCTTACTTGGGCGTCCCCGGCTTCTTCTTCTATTCACATTCGTGTCATATATTCTCCTTACACTTCTTTATTTGTTCATTCGCTGTACATGTCCAAACCATCTAAGCGTGACTTTTTTAATCTTACTCATTACGCGTACATCAGCCTTTGCGTTCTTTACGAATCCCAACATTTTTCACAGGACCATGTATGGTTTTACCACACATTCGCCTCAGAGATCTCATTTCTACAGCAATAAGTCTATTTTCATCCTTCCTATGCAAGTTCCAGCATAAGGGCTAATGCTCGAAATGCACTTTATGGAGGACCGAACGTATTAGTAAGAAAGCTAATAAAAACAATGTTAAAGGGAGCGAGGTTGGACTCCCGTGACAAGTAAAAAACACAGTAATTACCACGGGAGTCTGTTTTGTTTAACGTTTTAGCAGAATTACAATTGGCCTTATATTTTCTTTATTTTTTGTCAAAGTACTCGTAGATACATATTATACATTATAATTACAATAAAGTTTAATAATTTCTCATATTCAACTAATTTTTTGTCAGTTTGATAACTACTGTGTTTTTACTTAGCACGGCACAGCAGGTAATCACCTCAGTGAACTCATATTTTATTTCTATATGTTATTTTATTTGCCCAGGGGACTTTTACATAATTTTTTTTTTTTTTTTTGGTGAAATCATGAAGTTTTAGGCTTGAGAAATATTAAAAAATAAGTTAAATAAAATGCATGAGATAACAAATCACAGGAAACAGAAAATAAAAAAATAAAAAATTAGGTATCTTGCTAACATCCACCAAATTAACATGGGGTTATAAATGGTTTGAAGGAATGTGTTAAGGTTGTAATGCGTTACCCCTACCCTGCCCCTACATCTTGCCCTACCCCTACCGATACCCTTTCTTCCTATTTTGAACTTCAAGTGTGAAAATTTTCATCAATAAGTACCAAAATTCTGCTTTAAGGGCTAGGAAATAAGGAAGGAGATGATTTTACAAAATTAAATGTAGGCAGTGACCTTTATTTTGTTTCTAAAGTCATGTGTGCAAAATTTTATCAAGTTCGGAATAAAACTGTAGATTTGTATACAAAACAAACACACACCGCCCGCCCGGGATATTCTTTGAAGTCAATGGATAGCAAGAAAACCAAATAATCGAAAGAATCAGAATAAAATAAGATTATATATTGTACGAGACGACGTAAGAATGTGAACGAAGAAAGAAGTCGAGCCCAATAACATAATTACGTAAGCGGGAAGTTTATGTGTCAGAGATCAAATGTTTTACGTCAAGCCATTTCAGTGCGTTTATTACGTTATAAATGGAAAGATTCACATCTTGAGACGAAAAAAATAAAAATAAACTTTATTGTTGCTAGAAATAAATAAAGAAGTCGAGAGATCTAAAGAATTGTAAATCTGCAGAAACACTCATATTAAGATATTTGCCATAGCGATATGCTATTAAGGGCCAGTAGTTATTCTGGTATGCAAAGAACCATTTTTTGTTAACGGACCGTTATTCGTTCGTAACCTTGTTTTTTTAGATCGTCATCACTCTCACTACTTGATGAGGAACCCACTTCACAAATGCAAATTATATATTGTCTTTCTAATTAAAATAGTGTACGCTTTCATATAAGCGATCGTCGGATAATAACTGACAGCTGTAAAACGACCGGTAAACTGACAAACGTTTATAAAACGATGAAATTGGGCGGTAGGTCAAATATTAGTTAAATATGGTATCAAGCGTTACGAACGGATGGATATAAAACTGGCCTTTAGTTTCAAAAGGATTATTGATAAAGATGTCTACATATAAAATTTCAGCATAGCCTAGATATAAGCATTAAAAGTCAGTCATTATCGTTATCGATCGCATGATCAGAGGTGACAAAAAGAACATTCACGTATTGCGTGCATTGATGAATATGTACATTGCACTTTTCACAGTGATGTCCTTGCTAAACGTCACAAAGATAGATCCCTTTCTATTGATCATGCCTCCTTATCATTTTGGCGAAAAAATGCTTATGAACTACACTTCTTCCAACATAAACTTCATATTCCGATGCAACCTGAAACTTCAATAAAAACCAGATCCTTAACAAATAAAACCCTGAATATCCCGATAGCATACACTTCATAAGGGGAAAAAACACTTTAATTATTAGGCAATTAAACTTTGTAATTGCATGCCCACCACTCATAAACAACTACTAACTGTAAATATAATATCTACAATTAATCTAAAAAAATACGTTATAGCCTGGATCAAAAAACAAGGTATTCATTTTATTCAAAACATGATAAAATTAATCAAACATAATCCAATAGATAAAATACTATGTTGACTATGTCTTTTCTCTCTTTTTCCATTCAATATACTTTCCTATTATCTAACTTAGTTAAAAGTATCTGTAAGTACACGTTTATTATTTTTTAAAGGATTTGCCCAAATCACTCTCTATTGATTTTTTATTACTTATATCGGACCACTTGTCGTCTATATTGACTGTAAATAGGGGTGGGTCTTCTAGTCGGCGGGCTGCTAGGTATGTGGACTTGGTCCAAATTTTCCAAAGGGTGGAAGTCAAAGCCGATGTAAAGATGTCCAAGTGTGAAGCCAGCGAGTTGAAAAGAGCGGAGCGGTCGAGTTTGTTGAGAGTTCACGTGATGACTGGGTGAGAGAGAGTGCCGAACGGTTGCCTATCGCGGAGTATTTATTAAACGCGATAGGAACGGGCGCTGGTTTTGTCGATTTACGCTCGATCTGCCCCGTATTATTGAGGTGTCGTTTTGTATAGCGTTTTGTGCTTATATGTGGCTAGTTTAAAAATATATAAAATTATGCAACTTATAGAACTCTTTCGACCGATTCCGCTCATTTAACTCCCTTGTTCCCACCATATTTATTAATATTTTAATCAAGCATACAAGTTTATTCTGAGGGCCCCAACCTCGACAGTGTACGGGAGAATTCTTAAAACTACTTAATGCTAACATTGGTATACATAATTTATAATTATAAATGTTAACGAGAGTCCCACTGTTTAATATATATAAGTTTGTTTATGATGAATGTAGCGGGACTCTCGTAATCCTAAATTTAAAGTTTGGGTAGTTTGAATTTTTCACCGGGGCATTGCGCAAATTGCCCGTGCATTCGATGGGTTTGACCAATCGCGTTCTTGCTTATTGCTTGGGCGGCGGAGAGGGGGTACGACGTAAATACAGCGTATCATGCTCCGCCTCCGTCAGTCTATCGAACGATGTGGAAGGGGTTGTACGTAAATACGGCGTACAGTAGCGTCCTCGTAGTCATATGATAATATGCGCCGTGACGTTCAGTACATTCTCCCCCTGATGCAGTGTCGGCTGTATCTACTATATTCGAACGTAGCGGCGGGATCCTCTGGTTCGGCGGTGTACCTTGCGACCGGTTTCTTCTTGGCGGGGGAGAACGTCTCTTTGTGATTGTGATCCCGTATCCGGCGTTGTCAGGAGAACGGCAATTTTTACCGCGGGACGCACGTATACTCCGGTGCTGGTTTGTACCCGTACGGTCCTTATTTGTTGATCGGCGCCAGGCATCGTTTCGATCACTCGCCCGCGAGGCCAGCTATTGCGTGGTAAAGCGGGGTCCACGATCAATACGAGATCACCCGTTTTGATGGGGGTGCCTACTTGTTGCCATTTTTGGCGGGCGGCTATCGTCGGTAGATATTCCTTCATCCATCGCCGCCAAAACATATCTGCCAGCATCTGGCTGATACGCCATTGTTTACGTAGGCAGACCTCTTCTTCTTTTGCCGTATACAGTGAGAGATGCGGCCGTTTTCCCGCTGAGCCTCGTAAAAAATGGTTTGGGGTTAGCGGCTCCTCGTCTCTCGGATCTACGGAGACATGGGTCAGCGGGCGGTTGTTGACTATGTACTCTGCCTCTGCCAGGGCCGTGAGGAGAGTTTCCTCCCTTGGTGAGCGCTCTTTCAGAGTGGATTTTAATGCTCTTTTTATGGAGCGCACGAGGCGCTCCCATGCTCCCCCCATATGGGGAGACAGGGGGGGAATGAATTTCCATGACGTTCGATTTGTTGAGATATAATCTTGCACTCTGGAGTCTCGACTGATAGACTGCAGCGCGTCTTGGATTTCTTTATCGGCCCCATGGAAGTTCGATGCGTTATCTGTGTAGATGCATTCGGGCTGGTTCCGCCTAGCTGACATCCGCTGAATTGCCATTATGGCCGAGTCGGCGCTGAGTGAAGCCGCCAATTCAATGTGTACGGCCCGGGTCGATAAGCAGGTGAAAAGGGCGCCGTATCGTTTTTCTCGACGTCTGCCGATTGTTACTTCCATGGGACCAAAATAATCTAGGCCGCAGTGAGTGAAAGGGCTCACGTGGTGGGCAAGCCTGGCAGCCGGTAGAGGTCCCATAAGCGGCGGCAGAGGTTGACTTCTCCTTATGCGGCATTCAAGGCAATCATGCGCTATTCTGCGGAGGTTGGTGCGCAATTTCAATATGAAAAAGCTACCTCTAATCTCCGCCATGGTTTTTTCTGTGCTCGAGTGGTCTCCCTTTTGATGATAGTGGCGAATTAGGAGCCGAGTATATGGGTTGTCACCATCCAAGATGACTGGTGTCCGTACTGCGCTGGCGACTCCTTTCAGGGCTTGTAGCCGTGAGCCCATCCGCATGCTTCCATCCGGGCCGAGAAAAGGCGTCAGTGTCCGTAGGCGGCTGCTGGTGGGTGCTGCATCACCCTTTTGAGCAGCGTGGATGTCGTCCCCGAAAGAGTCTTCTTGGGACTTCTTCACCCACAATGTTTCGGCTTCTCGGGTCTCTTCGGCGCGTAAAGGACCCTCTGATGGTTTATCTGGGCCTAGCCGGCATCGCCGTATGAAGCGTAGAACCCATCCAGTGGTTCGTATAAGTCGGTGCCACGATGAAAATCGTTCAATGTGAGGTAAACCGTCCCCCATTTTTATTGTCAGGCCGACATACCGGGGTTTCACTTCAAGCGCCTGGTTGTCGGGTCGGATGACTGGCTCTTTTTCACGTGGCCATGTAGTTTCCGGCTCAGTGATGAAAAGAGGTCCCGAGAACCACCTTCCGCTGGGTGCAAGGTCAGGCATCTCCACGTCGCGGGTCCCAATATCCGCTGGGTTGAGTTTTGTGGGGACCCATTTCCATTCGGCGACGCATGACAGGTCATCGATCTCGCCCAAGCGGTTGGAGACAAAGGCTGAATAGCTCCTTGGGTCCGTCCGCAGCCAGCAAAGGACCGTAGTTGAGTCCGTCCAATATGTTGTGCGGTTGATGCGGCATTGCATCTCTTTTCTTATGTTGTTTGCGAGGCGGGCTGCCATTAGTGCTGCTTGGAGCTCGAGTCGCGGGATGGACAGTGGTTTGAGAGGTGCTACTTTGCACTTGCTTGCCAAGAAAGTTACGTTTTTCCCTTCCGGGCAAGTCTCTACCAAGTACGCTATTGCGCAACAGGCGGCTTCCGAGGCGTCGCAGAAGAGGTGAAGTTCAAATTCTCCATTCTTTTGTTGCAGACAGCGCCTTGGAATTCGGATGTCACTCCGACGCAACGCCTTTATCCACTCGGCCCATCTTGCCGCGTGCGTCTCATGTATGTGCTGGTCCCAGCCTATGTTGGACCTCCAGACGTCTTGTAGGAGGATTTTTGATCGCACGGTGAGGCAAGCCACGAACCCCACTGGATCAAATATTTTCATTACCGTGCTCAAAAGTTGCCTCTTGGTTGGGTGTCGGATGAGCTCGTCTATCTCGGTCTCCTTGAATGCATAAATAAATTGATCCCCGACGGGATCCCAGACTAGGCCTAGCACCTTTTCTGTGCCGGCACCGCTATTTATTTCAATTGCCGTTTTTGCCTTTCTTTCCACCGGCACGCTTTGGATTGCGGCGGGCGCGTTGGAGGCCCAACTGGCAAGGTGGAATCCTCCTCTGGCCAGTACGGTGCTAACGTCCCGTACTAAAGTGGCGGCCTCGTTTATGGAGTCGGCCGCGTCCAAATAATCGTCCATATACATTTTTGACTGAATTGCTGCCGCGGCGGCCGGGAACTCCGCGGCGCTCTCTATGGCGACCCGATTTCGAACGTATTGGGCGCTGCTTGGGGAGCACGTAGCGCCAAACATCATCGAGTTTAGGCGGTACGTACTTGGTGGTTCCTGTGGTGTAGTTCGCCACAGAAACAACTGGGACATCTGGTCTTCCTCTTTAATCTGAACCCTCAGGAACATTTCCTCGATGTCGGCAGCTATAGCGATTTTGCCCTCCCGGAATCGTAGCACGTTGCCCAAAAGCGAGGACAAGAGGTCGGGCCCGGTTAGTAACCGGTCATTAAGTGATGTACCCCGGCAACGGCTAGCGGCATCGAACACTATCCGTAATTTTCCGGGATTTTTCGGGTTGGAGACGGCGAAATGTGGTAAAAACCACTTTCTTTTTGCCGGTACGTTCGCTTCGGCATTGGATAGTTTGGTAGCGTATCCGCGCTCGATTAGCCGCTCAATTTTTTCAGAATAAGCCACTGCCAGATTTGGATCTTTTTTCAATTTTTTTTCTAAAGAAGCTAGCCGGTTTACTGCGCACTGCCTGTTGTCGGGCAGCCACGAATTCTCTTCTTTCCATAACAGGCCAGTTTCCCATCGGCCTGTGTTGAGTGGGCGTGTTGTGCTCGCCATGAGGGCCTCCGCGCGCTGTGTAGTGGCGTCCACGCGTGAGGCTGATGTCACTCCGAGCGAGTCGATTGCGAAATTTTTCTTTATGAGCTCCGAGAGCTGTTGGTCGCCTCCTTCGGGCTCGCCAACGATATTTAGTGTGATGCTCTCTGCGGGATGAACGCCGCCATGTGTGATCCAGCCGAGTGCAGTACGTGAAAGCATCCTTTCTGCGTCTTCACGCACCTCTCTCGAAACGATGAGGTGGGCATTGTCCTGCCCCAATAATATTTGCGGTTTTACTTGGCGCCGACCGGCTATGATTTGTTGCGGTAGGTCAAGATGTCATACCGTATTGGCTGTAATAGAGTACTCGGCTCCGTCCCCGCGCACTGAAAGTTTTACTCGCCGGGACGTACTGTCCGATGAACACATTCCGCTAGCTCCGTGTATTCGGAGCCCGTGGGTCGGCCCACTAGCCCCCACTTTGTCTGCTATTTCAGTGTCCAGCAGAGTTACCGTTGAACCCTCGTCTAGCAGAGCATGAATTGACACTTGCCCGCTAGGGCCACATATGGTCACTGGTACCACTTTTAAAAGGACTGCTTCATGTCCGCACGACGTAGTGTTTGTCACTATCTGTTCATCATTATTTCGCGAGTTACCGGCGGACGTGTTGATACGTGACGGATCGTGTAATAGTTTGTGGTGGGGGAGGCGACACGTTCCAACTCCACACCATACGCGATATTTGCACGCACGCGTATGGTGGTTTCCATCAAGGCACTTATGACAAAGTCGTGCACTGTTCACTTTTTCCCATCGGCTGGAAACACTTTTCTCCAAAA
>JAHDVE020005327.1:0-108420 GCA_022606495.2 Halesus radiatus | reverse complement strand
TATTAAGGCGCCTGGACCATCTCCAACGGAAATAATAATAATGTATATTATTATCGAAAACTGATTGTAGTAAAAATAAATAATTTTGCAGCCAAGTGGGCTAAATAAATTGTATGAAATTAGGAGCGACCATAATAGTTTGGAACTTTTCTTGAATGTGCAACTGTTGCTTGATACGACGTTCAATTATTTTCCCATGGCGATATACTAATTGTATCGAACTACTTCAAGTCAAGAAACTTAGTGGATGCGGCTGTGCGACTGTATGCGTGTTAGTTAAAATTAATGAAAATCGTGAGAATTAAATATACAATAATAATGATGTTTTTTTTTTCATAACAAATTAAAAAATAATGGTATCCTCAGTGGAATTTCCTGTAGTAGGGATTTCATTTAAAAAATATGAAATTAATTTATATTAAATTGATGTGATTGCTGAAAAAAATTGTAGGTTGAGGTGTTTTCAGAACAGTTGAGTGGTTTCGGTGTTAATATATTTTCTATTTCAGATCTCCCTATGTAACGTATCCATCGTTTTATTTGATTTTTTTAATGTATTATTGTTGTTATGATTGTTAGATTATTTTTTTTTCAAGTTATTGGCATTAAGTGTTTTTGAGTCTAGCCATGTTTTGATTCTGTTATAGGGACTTCTGTTTTCTTGAATGTTTCTGCCAAATTTTTCCTATTTAAAATAATTACAGTATCATCTGCAAAGCTTATGATTTCGCCTTCACATTCTATGTGACCAGTGGTATGCATTGCCCTAAGGTTGGCTATTTGTAGTTTTTCAACTTCATTGCATTATATATTTGAAAAATGAAAATTTATTATTATGATCTTCGACTAATTGTTGTTACCAACTTAATATATAAGCGTAAAAGTTCCTAAACAAATTCCTTGGAAAAATACGTTTTGATCAAAAATTCCTAGTATTTTTTTTTACCTTTAAATTTCTTTTTTGGTTCGTTTTTCTTAGGGCATTTTCTGCATGCCACTATACGTGACATAGTTCATTTATTTAAATTAAAAAGAGGATTGGACCCAGAATGTTTCCTTGAGGCAACCCAAATTTGACATCCATAAATTTACTGCTTATGTTGTTGAGTTTAATCATTTGCTTTCTGCATTCTATGTAGGTTTTTAAAAATTTCAGTTCATTATCAGTTATCCCTATATTTTCAAGTTTGTTAAACAGATGTGTATGATTTATGGTATCAAAGGCTTTAGAAAGGTCGAGGAATATGAGTATGTCAATGCATTTTTTATGTGAGTCTAGAGAATAATGGATGGTTAGAAAGTACCGGGCTATTCAGATCTGGTTATCAAATAAGGTTAAATCCATTTTAAGCAACGTTTCGACTCTGAATGGTGGTCTTTCACCAGGACTATACTGAGAGTATCATCCACTCTGGAATGTGCCGCAAACTTACTGTATATTTTTTTAATGAATTAATTAAATAACATTTATTTGCGCTCGTCGGGATTTGAACCCTCAACTTCCGGATTCGTAGTCGAGAGCAATATCTATTGACCACGGAGGCCGTTACAATTTTGTTTAATTTACCTATCACTATTTTAACATCTTTACTGCTTTTGTGTATAAAAAGAGAGAGATATTTGTGTAAATAAATATGGCGACCTGGTAAATACACTCATTTGCCATAACTCATCTAGTAATCCTGTATAATTCATGTCACAGCGGCCAGCAAAATATTTCGTCTCCGATGTATGGTGGGTATCTCTTGGGGGGGTAGAAGTTTCATAATATTTTTCCTGGAAATGTGTGAGACCCTCTACAGCTTTAATAAAATAGTCCGTCTCCGGCGCGGGAAAGTATATCCTTAAATGGCTGCTTTATCGTGAAGGGTGAGTAACACTCGTCCAATAAATTACCGAAACTACCCCCAATCTACCCCTCGGTCTTCTCTAGGCTAACTGAAAAAAAAAAACAGATTTTAACATGTTGAAGGTTTTTGAATGGGATTTTATTACCGGAATACGTGTTTATTATTTTTATTCGCCAAGCCTTGACCTTTTTTATTACTTTTGGAACACGTCCTATAAAACAGAATAATTTTTTCGATTTCTAGATTTTTTTTTTAAATGAATACCGCACAAAGTCCCAACTGCTCCCAACCGTCTGGAGCCAGTGAGACTATGGCATTCCCAATTGGGGAATGTTGTGAGGCTGAAGATATTGGGGTGGGGAAGGAGAAGGGGAAGAGGAAGGTGGGGAAATTCCAGACTATTCAGATCTGGTCACCAAACACGGCTAAAAGCCATTTCAAGCAACGTTTCAATTCTTAATGGTGATCTTTCACCAAGGCGATACTGAGAGTATCTTCCACTCTGGAACGTGCGCAAATGTACTATATATTATTTTTAAATGAATTAATTGTGAAACAACACCAACTAATTAAATAAAATTTACTTACGCACGCCGGAATTTGAACCCGCGACCTTCGGATTCTTAGTCGAGAGGCTTACCCCTCGACCGTGGAGGCCGTCAGAATAATTTTGAATAAAAAATAATTATTGGAGTTCTTCGGATCGTAATAATTTTGTGTTCCTGCCAACTATCTTTTTCATTTAGTTTATGGGTGCGCTGGTTCACAAATTATCGTTGTCACAATTTATGAAATTATAATTGACTTGACTTTGCAGGGGTAAAATAGGAAGGGTAAGAGAGGATTCATAAATTTACCCTTGATCCTTATTTTTCCACAAGCCTCTTCTTTGACTTTCGATGCACTGAGCACATAAATGATTAATAATAGTTCAGTATAAAAAAAAAAGCACAGACGATATTTATCTGCGGCGGGATCACATAATTCAAATATCACGGCAGTTACAAACACAATATGAATTTGGCGGCGGGTTGCAGGTGCGAATTAATGTATAGTGAACGAAATCACAGCGGACAATGATGCGGGTAAAGTCGATGGACTAGGTATGGATTACAAATTTGGTAGGTTTTATAGGGGGTGCATATTATTGTGCAAATCAACTTTAAGGCTATCTAAGTTGAACCGTAACCAGCGCAACTGGTTTACCTTGCCGTATATTTTTATATTTCTTAAAAGATCTCGATGGCCTGTTTTTTGGGTCATATTAGGAAATTGTTACACCAATGCTAATAAATAATTATGAATAAAAACTAACTTCATTGCGCAATATAAACTGAGAGTCCATTGCACGAAAATGCCTTTGAAACTGAGGAAAACCGTTAACAAATTATAGTTATGTATTATAATTTATTTATTTAAATTACATTTATCACGAGCTAAACTCATTAAGTACTAGCTGAAGTACACGGTATTGCACGAGGTTATAATTGGTTTGGAGGAAAGTTTTGAGTTTTTTTTCTCTTCCCCTACTCCAGCCCAGTAGTTTACTTCTTATTTTGAACGTCAAGTGTCCTAAATTTCATCAAGAAGTACACGAGTTCTTTTTATGGGGTGGGAAAGGGGGAAGGGGGTTGTTTTTAAATCTTATGTAGACAGTGACCTTTTTCTTGTTTTGAAGGTCAACTGCGCAAATTTACATCAAGCTCGGAATAACACTGTAGATTTGTACACGAAACAAACACACACCGCCCGCCCGAGATTCTTATTTTATATAATAGTAAAGAAAAAGATACAAGATACTAGAAGATAAGTATAATGTAATTGAAGTTCTTCAAGATTCATTCAGATATTTTGGGACTCCCGACCAGAGGTGGCTGCTAAATTCTACGTTGGGGCGCACTTGTGATTTGTCAGCAGTTGTGTACTATTAAAATATCTGCGGGCTCTGTACAATATGCCCAGCTTCTGAGAGGCTAACATTACTCTGGTATGTAGCCCCCATACCTGAGCTGGTCACTTAAGGTTACACTAAGCATATCAATTGAGGGCTTGTTGGGAAGATTACTTCCATTAAAGGAGACTAGATTATCATTTCGATCCCATTTAGACGTAATCAGAAATGATTGGGTCTTTGAAACGTTGAATTCTACTAGGTCATTCTTACTATAAGACGAAATCCTCTTAAGGAAGATGAAATTAATTAAAATGTGTACAAGTGCTATTATGTCTTGTCAAGTCGTTATTAGTTCCCAGCTAAGTAAATTGTCTAAGGAACCAAATTTATTACCGTATTATTTAATTTATCACTTTGCAATTTTATTGAAGTACTTCTATTAAACTTGTAGAAACGTTACCTAATGATTTTAAAACATATTATATAGTTGAGCGGCAGCGACGTTTATTATGAATTATTTTTTTATTAAATTTTAGTGATTAATTTTCACAGATAGCATCTTGTTTAAAATGAAATGAGTAATTTATTAAACAACTAGCTGATGTATACCCGGCCTTGGTCAGGATTATTATTGTTTTTTTGGAATAAAGACTTGAAGTTGGGAATTGCTGCTTGTCGTTTGGGTGCTATAATTGATTTGACAGCGAAATGCCTTATTACGACTATTACTATCTTTAAACAAAGAAACATCCATTTTAAAATTTTATTTCAACCGTCTTTTTTTAATATGTAATCTATGGCTAACCAAAGTGCTACATCTATGGGCTAACCTCAATACGACATGGCGGGTTCACTGTTTTTCATACTAATTTTAAAACATTATAGCAACAGTTTAACATTTTGGATTTCATTCCAACTACTCTAAATCTTTCAGCCACTAATAAGAACAAACTTTGCTATTTTAAGCGAAACCGTTCTAGCAAATTTCGAGAAAATCGAGGACCAACAGACAAATATTCACTTTCATATTTAGAGATTACAAAGAGAAAGTTTAAAAACACGTTAAAATTTCGTTATTATTATTTATTAAAAGTTCTGTTCTATGGAAAAAAATGTTTTGTAATTTGCTAACTTGTGTAAGTGTTTTATGAATGATAGGTAAGAATAGATTTAAGAGAAATAATTTAATAATTTTTTCCGACAGACGCCCCTCTACCCAAGTTAATTAACCATTTGGGTCTTTGGACCGATGCATTCATACATGACGTCATAAAGTTCTGCTGATTTTAGAGTATATTTCTAGGTGGATTTTACTAATACTCGTATGTTGTCGGTCCCAGATATATACATGTCTTTTGATGTTTTGCCGAATTGTTTACCGGGACAAGGAGATATTTTCTGGCGTGACTTCCTGTAACATATTTTTTGAAAGATTTATTGGTTTTTATGAGAGCAGTTAAAACCTTTTTACGAATAGTTTTTTATTTTATTTATTTATTATATTATATAGGCCCTATATGGGCTTTTACATATTAAGTCAATTACAATAGTCACACAGGTGCAAAACACATCACAGTAGGTACATAGATAAAATACTCGTAGATAGCCTTCATTTAGGGAATACATAGTGTAAGTACCATTCCAAATAATTAGCTACAGAGACGAATATTCAAAAAAAACCTCACATTCATTGAAACTCTAGACACATACAGGGTCTGTCGCAAAAGTGTCGAGAATTTTTTTTTTCAGACAATTTATTGCTAATAAACGTACAAGCACTTAATATTCTTCAAAATACGGCCCTTGGGCATAAATACACTTTGTAGCGTTTCTTCCAGTCTTGGAAAGCACCCTGGAAGGCAAAAGACGGAACCCCCTTAAGGCACTTTGTCGAAGAGGTTTCCACCCCATCCAACGTCTACAAATGGCGTCCCTTTAGGCTTCGTTTGATGCGGGGGAGCAAAAAGACCGTACAGCGGTGGCGGCAGTGTCACCACGCCTTGCCTAGCGAGGAACTCCTGGATGACGAAAGCTGAGTGTGAGGGGACATTGTCGTGATGCAAAATCCAGGTATTGGCGATCTCCTTTCGAACGCGGGGAATCCTTTCGCCCAACCGCTTCTTTGTCATGTTGCAGTTCTCCGCTATTAAGCAGACACTGAGAAGACGATCAGACTGTAACACTTCCCTCGTTTTTGTGACGTTGTCATTAGTTTTGGAAGTTGACGGTCGTCTAACACGCACATCGTCTTCAATTGATTCCCGGATAATTTTAGTTATTTCATTAAGTAATTGTTAGAAATTTATATTGAACATTTTCAATGTAATCGGAGTGAATTTTGTAGTGAGGGGAAAATATCGATGAAGTTTTGACCAACATTCAGGATATTGTTGGTGTTATACATTTTTATTTCAATTTTTTATTTATTTATTCATTTAACATCAACTGTATAAATATAGCATAAGCCTTGTACCAGACGTAATCTGGTACACCAGCGAACTGAAGAAGCCGACTGATCCCAATCCACGGAGCGAGGCTTGGAGGGAGAGGTAGCTCTCCTACCGTTCCTTTTGCAAGGAGGAACGTTACTGACGATAACGACTTTTGTTAATCTTGTCCGAGGCAGTTGCTTATTGGGTCCAGTCCGAGGCAGTAGTCCGATGGAGGTAAGCAGTGGTCAGAGTGAAACAAGGCGAGCGGTTCAGAAGTCAGAGCGGGCGGCGGGCAGAGAGGAGTACTTATCAGGCTGGCGGTCAAATGCTAACTCCCGCAAACTAGCGTTTGCAGGCTATTTATGCGGTCCACCAAGCGCGGACCGCCGGTGCCGTGTAGATGTCTAACAAGTCGGTCTCCCTCTCACCAACCGTACCGCTCCAACACTTTTATTCAGTCATTTCAGTTTAAGCGGTCTGGAGCGAACAAGCTCGCCAGACCGCCCGTTACATATATTAACAATCAAAACATACTTTAATAATAACTGTGCAGCTTTAAATATTCCGAGAGACGACGTCCGATACACTCCCCTCGTGGAGCTTGGCTACACTTTTCTGCGAAGGGCGTGCCGTCTCTCGGTGCGGCGATGAATCATCCGGGGGTCATCCGCAGAGGTGGGGATGCGCTGAGGTTACCCATGCATCTCGTCATGGCGAGAATGCTCCCCTCGTCAAAGGGTTGGGGCTGGGAAGCGCTGAGCTGTGGCGCGTGTTGTAGCACTTGTTTCATTTCCCGGGCTATGGGTAGCGCCGGGCTGCGTTCGCGCAGAGTGGGCGGCCGCCGGGGGGCGCTCGGAACAAAGGGGCCGCAGTTCAGTGAGGCGCGCTGCATTCTCGAAGCTTGTCCATTTCCCGGGCTCTGAGTAGCGCCGGGCTGCGTTCGCGCAGAGTGGGCCGCCGACAAGGGGGCCGCCGATAACAGCGGGGCCGCAGTTCGGAGAGGCGCACTGCATCCTAGCAGCTTGTCGTTTTCCCGGGCTATGCTTAGCGCCGGGCTGCGTTCGCGCAGAGGTGGCCGCCGCCGAAGGGCCCCAGTAACAAGGGGGGCGCAGTTCGGCGAGGCGTGCTGCATTCTAGCAGCTTGTTGTTTTCCCGGGCTATGCTTAGCGCCGGGCCAGGGGCAGCAGGGCCTGGCGGTACGGTGCGCGCTCCTCTAAGCGGCGGCTTATTGCAGCGCAACCGGCATGGGACGGGCCGGGGCCAGGAGCAACGGGGCCTGGCGGTGTGGGGCCGCGCTCAGAGCAGCGGCCGTCGATAGCGTAACCGGCATAGATCGGGCCGGGGCCAGGAGCAGCGGGGCCTGGCGGTACGGAGCCGCGCTCCAATGAGCGGCGGCTTGCGGAAGCGTGACCGGCATAGATCGAGCTGGGGCCAGGAGCAGCGGGGCCTGGCGGTACGGAGCCGCGCTCCAATGAGCGGCGGCTTGCGGAAGCGTGACCGGCATAGATCGAGCCGGGGCCAGGAGCAGCGGGGCCTGGCGGTGCGGTGCCGCGCTCCATTGAGCGGCGGCCGTCAATGGCGAGTCCATGGGCAGCATAGCAGGCGTGAGCGACGCTAGGAGCTGCCGATGTGGCCAGGGCATACACATCAGGGTCCGGCGGGACGAGGTCGCGCTCTGCAGAGCAGCAGACAGTGCGCATCGGGCCGGGCGCCGCCGGGACAGGGATCGGTGCAACGCCATCTATGTTCGTGCATTCCAAACTCGGAATGTTGGTTTGCGCCCTCGCTATCCTTTTCAAGCTTTGGACGAAACCGATAGATGGCGCCGCCATCTGTGGTGCTAGATGAATTCTCAGATCTGTTATAAACTGCGCTATCTGTCGGGCACTCTCCCGAAGCCGATAGCCGCGACATCTCTCGGCGTCCAGTTTAAGCTGCGCCTGCCAAAGCGTATCCTCCAGAGAAGCTTCCCTTCTCGGCGAGGCGTGGGCAGTGGTAGGGTTCATCTGTCGAGTCGTTTTTAGGCCCGCGGTCTGGCAAGCGGCCAGCGAATCAGCAGGATCGGCAGCGAGACACTTCTCGAGCTGCGCCTGCCAAAGCGTATCCTCCGGAGAAGCTTTCCTTCTCGGCAAGGCGTGGGCAGTGGCAGGGGTAATCCTGCAAGTCGTTTTTAGGCCCGCGGTCTGGCAAACGGCCAGCGAATCATTAGGATCGGCAGCGAGACACTTCTCGAGCTGCGTCTGCCAAAGAGTATCCTCGGGAGAAGCTTCCCTTCTCGGCGAGGCGTCGGCAGTGGCAGGGGTCATCGGTCGAGTCGTTTTTAGGCCCGCGGTCTGGCAAGCGGCCAGCGAATCAGCAGGATCGGCAGCGAGACACTTCTCGAGCTGCGCCTGCCAAAGCGTATCCTCCGGAGAAGCTTTCCTTCTCGGCAAGGCGTGGGCAGTGGCAGGGGTAATCCTGCGAGTCGTTTTTAGGCCCGCGGTCTGGCAAGCGGCCAGCGAATCAGCAGGATCGGCAGCGAGACACTTCTCGAGCTGCGCCTGCCAAAGCGTATCCTCCGGAAAAGCTTTCCTTCTCGGCGAGGCGTGGGCAGTGGCAGGGGTCATCGGGGGGGCAATCTGGCAAGCGGCCAGTGGGTTATCGGATTCGGCAGCGAGACACTTCTCGAGCTGCGCCTGGCAAAGCGTATCCTCCGGAGAAGCTTCCCTTCTCGGCGAGGCGTGGGCAGTGGCAGGGATCATCGGGCGAGTCGTTTTTAGGCCCGCGGTCTGGCAAGCGGCCAGCGAATCAGCAGGATCAGCAGCGAGACACTTCTCGAGCTGCGCCTGCCAAAGCGTATCCTCCGGAGAAGCTTTCCTTCTCGGCAAGGCGTGGGCAGTGGCAGGGGTAATACTGCGAGTCGTTTTTAGGCCCGCGGTCTGGCAAGCGGCCAGCGAATCATCAGGATCGGCAGCGAGACACTTCTCGAGCTGCGCCTGCCAAAGCGTATCCTCCGGAGAAGCTTTCCTTCTCGGCGAGGCGTGGGCAGTGGCAGGGGTCATCGGGCAGGCAATCTGGCAAGCGGCCAGTGGATCATCGGATTCGGCAGCGAGACATTTCTCGAGCTGCGCCTGCCAAAGCGTATCCTCCGGAGAAGCTTTCCTTCTCGGCAAGGCGTGGGCAGTGGCAGGGGTAATACTGCGAGTCGTTTTTAGGCCCGCGGTCTGGCAAGCGGCCAGCGAATCATCAGGATCGGCAGCGAGACACTTCTCGAGCTGCGCCTGCCAAAGCGTATCCTCCGGAAAAGCTTTCCTTCTCGGCGAGGCGTCGGCAGTGGCAGGGGTCATCGGGCAGGTAATCTGGCAAGCGGCCAGCGAATCATCAGGATCGGCAGCGAGACACTTCTCGAGCTGCGCCTGCCAAAGCGTATCCTCCGGAGAAGCTTTCCTTCTCGGCGAGGCGTGGGCAGGGGCAGGAGTAATCCTGCGAGTCGTAGTGCAGCGAGCGGCAAAGCAGCTTGCGGCAGGGCTGCGAGCGGCGAGGCTGCGAGCGGCGAGGCTGCGAGCGGTTGGGCAGCGAGCGGCGAGGCTGCGAGCGGTAGGGCAGCGAGCGGCGAGGCTGCGAGCGGCGAGGCTGCGAGCGGCGAGGCTGCGAGCGGCGAGGCTGCGAGCGGTAGGGCAGGGAGCGCGAGCGGCGAGGCTGCGAGCGGCGAGGCTGCGAGCGGCGAGGCTGCGATCGGCGAGGCTGCGAGCGGTAGGGCAGCGAGCGGCAAAGCAGCTTGCGGCAGGCCTGCGGTGCCGCGCTCCACTGAGCAGCGGCTTGTAGCGACTTAGCCGGCGTGGAACAGGCAGGGGACGAAAGGGCCAGGGGCAGCGGGGCCTGGCGGTTCGGAACTGCGCTCCTCTGAGCGGCAGCATGCTGTAACGTAGCCGGCATGTATCGGGCCGGGGACAGGAGCAGCGAGCGGCAAAGATGCGAGCGGCGAGGCTGCGAGCGGTAGAGCAGCGTGCGGCAAGACACCGGGTGGCAGTGCTGCGGGGGGGGCGGGCTGCAAACGGTAGAGCAGCGGGCAGCAAGGCACCGGGCGGCAGGGGACCGGGGGGCGCGGATGCGGCCGCCCCGGTCGCCTTGGGATCGTTAATATTTCCCCCCCTCAAGGATGCTCTTCCTAGAGCGTAGTGAAGAGGCCATCTCTGCTCCGCAGAAGGATCCTGGCACGAAGGAACAGCTTATGTACCAGACGTAATCTGGTACACCAGCGAATTGAAGAAGCCGACTGATCCCAATCTACGGAGCGAGGCTTGGAGGGGGAGGTAGCTCTCCTACCGTTCCTTTTGCAAGTAGGAACGGTACTGACGACAACGACTTTTGTTAATCTTGTCCGAGGCAGCTGCTTATTGGGTCCAGTCCGAGGCAGTAGTCCGATGGAGGTAAGCAGTGGTCAGAGTGAAACAAGGCGAGTGGTTCAAAAGTCAGAGCGGGCGGCGGGCAGAGAGGAGTACTTATCAGGCTGGCGGTCAATTGCTAACTGCCGCAAACTAGCGTTTGCAGGCTATTTATGCGGTCCACCAAGCGCGGACCGCCGGTGCCGTGTAGATGTCTAACAAGTCGGTCTCCCTCTAACCAACCGTACCGCTCCAACACTTTTATTCAGTCATTTCAGTTTGAGCGGTCTGGAGCGAACAAGCTCGCCAGACCGCCCGTTACATATATTAACAATCAAAACATACTTTAATAATAACTGTGCAGCTTTAAATATTCCGAGAGACGACGTCCGATACACTTTGAAAAACATTTCTTTCTCGCAACAAATGTAATATTGGAAAGATTAAATTTTAAAGACAGAATGCAAGATGATAATGATACTTTAGAAGAATTTATTGTAACACTACAGAATCTGTGTCAAACTTGCGAGTTCGGGAATTTACCTTTAATAAAAGACATATTTATGTGGAATCTTAATCGTAATTATTATTACCTGAAGGAAAGGCTTTTACAAGGACCCCCATTAAATTTGGAAAAGGCGATTAGTTTGGCAAGAGCGATTGTTGTATCGAAGGCAAACATCAGAAGTATCTAGGAGAATGCGATACAACAAGTTCAAGGAAGTCAAAGTCCTAGAAGTCAATTCGAAAGTCCGAGAAGTCTGTCCAAAATTCATTCCAGAAGTCAATCCGGAAGTCCAATCAGAGTTTGTACTAAATGTGACAAATCCATGGCACATACTGCCCAGCAGCATTAGCTAAGTGTTTTAATTGTCGCGATATTGGTCATCATGCAAAATTTTGTTTTAATGATAAAATGAAGGGTTAGAAAAATTATGTCAACACATTGTCAGAAGATAGGTTACGTAATCATACAATAGATGCATTGAATTGCAACAATATAGATAATACATTAAATTCATGGCACATTAACTTAAAAATAAATAATGTTGTAATTTTATGTCTCATACAGATACTGGTACGAATATAAATGATGTCTTATACAAATTTCAAAAAACTTGGGTTGTCCGAAAAAAATATCACAGAAACAGCATTCAAAATAAATTCTTTCGGTGGTACTAAGATTCCAGTAAAAGGGATGTGTAAATTAAATTGTTTTTATAATAATGATATAAATATCTCTATTCTATTTGTTATAACAAAATGAATATCATGTCAAACCATATTAGGGCTATCTGCTTGTCGCGAGATGGAAATTATAAAACGTGTGTACTTCAATACATATACTTGTGAAAATATTTCAATTGTTGTTGTACATATAATAGGAACAATTTAATAAATTTTGATGATATTTTTCAGGGTCTCGGTTGCTTGCCGCATGAATGTCATCTAACAGTTCGATCTGATGTGCAGCCTAAAGTTGATGGACCAAGGAAAATTTCATTTAAGCTTCACGATACATTAAAAGAAGAATTGGATAGAATGAAGGCAATAAACGTCATTGTCAAGGTTAGAAAACACCGTGGATGAGTTCAATAGTCGTCGTGGAAAAAAAAACACAGTTACGAATTTTTCTAGATCCGCGAAATCTGAATAGAGCTATTTGTAGAAGACATTTTCCAACGCCTTCGATGGACGATATTAGATTTAAAATTAAGGGAGCAAAATATTTCTCAAAATTAGATGCATTCTCAGGATTTTGGACGATACCTTTATATAAAAAAAGTACTGATTTGTGTACTTTCCAAAGACTCTTTGGCAGGTATCAATTTTTAAGACTTCCATATGGAATAACTTCAGCCCTTGAATATTTCTCTAGAATAATGACGGAAATATTTGCTGACCAAGAGGGAGTAATTGTCTTCGTCGACGATATATTAGTATGGGGAGAAGATCAAGAGACGTGATTAGAGCTATGCGTGAATTACCAACTCCCACTTGTAAGAAAGACTTACAAAGGTTTTTAAAATCGTTAAGGTCCTGTCAGAAAAATTATGCACAAATAGAGAAAGAATTATATGCAATTTTATTCGGCTGTCAAAAATTCCATCAATATATTTATGGTCACATTGTGGATGTAGAAACGGATCACAAAACACTCGTCACGGTATTTAAAAAATCACCTGCTGAAGTACCTGTAAGGTTACAACGCATGATATGTAACTTCGATGTTATCACCTAAATGTCCAGTATGCACCTGGAAAATTTATTTATATTGCCGACACGTCTTCTCGGACACCGTTGCCTGATACAGAAGTAATAGCAGCAGAAAAAGAAATTGATATCCACATTAATTTATTGATGTCAAGTCTAGCCGTTTCGAAGACAAACTGAAAGCAATAACTGAGGCGACGAAACAAGATCAGTCTTTATTAACTCTCATGAAATATTACAAAACCGTTTGGCCGTCTAGTAAGAATAAAGTTTAGTGTTGCGTAAGCAGCATTGGAATTTTTAAGCAGAAATTCATGTTGTCAATGATTTGGTGTTTAAGGGGCCTAGTTTAATTATACCATTAATTTTACGTCCTGCAATCTTAAAAGATATTCATACATATCACTTAGGTATGTCTAAATCAAAAAGTCAGATGTAGTTGAAAGTTGTACTAAATTTAAACCTAATAACCCGTCGCAGCAATTTGTCACATATTATTACAGATTTTCCCCGGGAAAAGATAGGTATTGATTTAATGCATTTCAACAACTCAAAATATCTTATTGTTACTGATTAATATTCTAAATATATAGAACATTCAATGTTATACAATTATAGCACAGAAACTGTCGTCACACATTTAAAATCAATATTTTTATCGCATGGGATACCGCTAAAACTAGTAAGTGATAATGGGCCACCATTTCAATCAGCCATTTTCAAAAAATTTTGTATGAGTGGGATATTGAACACATCACTACAATTCCAAACTATCCGCAATCAAACGGTCAAGCTGAGAGTTTAGTAAAACTAGTAAAGAACATATTAAGAAAATGCCTTGAAACGAAAACTGATCCGTATCTTGCTATGTTGCATAATAGAAATAGCCCAAAAATTATTTTCCATCCCCTGCAAGTCTGTTAATGTCACGTCAACTTAGGTGTAATTTAGTAGTAACAACCAGTCAACTTAGACCAAAAGTCGTATAATTCAAAGATTGTAAAAAAGCAATTTAAAGATCGTCAGAATAAAATGAAAAAAAAATTCTTCAAAAAGGTTCGAAACTTGGCTGAATTGAAAATAGGAGATAGAGTAAGATTTTTAAAAAATGTGTCAAGTTCATGGTCATCAGCTACAGTAGTTGAAATTGTTAAGGGATGCCCATGGTCATATGTTATTGAAACTTCTAATGGTTCTAGATAGCGCAGGAATAGGAAACATCTAAATTTAGATAGATCGCGTCAGGAATCATCGTCGTCGTATAATGGCGAAAGTTCATCAAAGGAAGGTGTACGTTTTGACAATGATTTCCATTCTAATCCATTTTATCCAGGTCCGACTACTTCTGATGAGATGAGAAGCAGTGAGACAAGCATTCGAACCCGTTCGGGCAGAGTTATTAAAAAACCCGATAGATTTAATCCATCGGATTATAATTAATTGTGTTTCTCTGTATTTGTAATAATGGTTATGTTGTTTTGATTTTACGGTTTATTACTGCCATGAATAGTGTTTAGATTTTGTTGTTTGATAATGGCTATGTTGGTGATTTTTTTATGTTTATTAGGAAAGGAGAGATGTTGGTGTTATATACTATATACTAATATAACTCTATGGACTACTTCTATAAGTTTGTCTATGGGACATAATCTCTGCGGAGCCACTTGTTAAAGCGGTGTCAACCTGAATGATCAATAAATCTACTTGACATTTACAAGTACTTTTTAATATAACGCCACAATACAGCAATATTATTTTTCGTTATGAGATAATTGCAAGGATTCAAATCAGAAAGCTGATATTAAATAAAATACAAAAATCGACTAACCTGCTTGACACTAAAACTTAAAAATTAACCTTTTAGTGCTAATGTGCAGTAAACGCAAAGCGGAGAATCGACCACCAATCAATCTATTGGTATTTAAAAGTAGAGGAAGAAATCATTAAGTTTATAGCTGCACGAGTTACACTACTGTTAAAAATTATTTATTTAAAAATGAGTGTTAGCAGAAAGAGTATAGTGATCCAGAGATATGCAAAGCTTGGGGAAACCCTTATTCAATGTATTGTATTTGTACAGCGCCCTTGAGGTGATTTTTCACAAAAACGGTGCTATATAAATCGTCCAAATATTATTATTATTATTATTATTAACATTATGCACATGTGACCAATCATCAGTGGCGTGCACTTCATGAAGGTTGAAAAGCTGTGCTTACCGTAAAGAAAACGTGCCATAGAAAGAAATTAAAAGATGTTTTTAAAATGCGACACATATAATGCATATGATAAAAATGATTTTTTTCATAAATTTGGCGAGGAACTCTATGTACGGTTATTTATTTAGTTGACCACCGGTTGAAATGGCCGGGTTCAAATATTCAATACACTAGTCATACCCCGACCCTCAAAACTACACAAAGCCTAACTTTGGTCATAGAGCAATGCACACCACTGCCAATCATCTAGTGTGGTTTATGACATTATCACGAGGTCATGAAAAAATCTGTTTAGTACTTAGTTGTTCAATGTTCTATCCAACGAGAAAAACGAGTTTCAATAGCAGCACAAAGTATTTTATCAACTAATCACTTCATCATACCGCCAAAGCCGTAAATATTTTTCATGGCTCATGCCTGTGACCTTTGTTAAACGATGCACAAAATCTTACTTAAATTTTCTCCATTAATGAGTCATCACCGGGAAATTTTTCGCCGGATCTTTGATGTTTCTGGTGAATACATCGCTTTTCTCTCGAAAATGATCTATTTTTGCTATGCTGTCAAAAAACTAAAGCAGTACAATATTACGTTAAACGATAATATTACAAGGCTCTTAAATGATTCGTGGTCTTCATGTTTTGTAATTAGATATTTTTAAAACTTTTAAATTTTATTTTTTGTTGCGCGAGAAATTCGTTAGATGGCGTTCATAGTATATGCACGATGCGAAAATCATTTTAATGGCGAAATTCAGTTCGCGGTGAGTCAAGCAGGACATTACATATTTACATTGTTCCGTGAATAACCACAAACGGTTTCAATTTTTATCGGTTTTCATTAGAATGTTGAGTAGGTAGCTGATGTTTACAATAATCATGGAGATAGCACCTGCATAACGTCTCGATGATGTCACCATGCAACCGTACAATGACAGTTTTACTTCCTTATTGTAAATTATGATCGGGACATTCTTTATGCCTCGTGTCGATAGGAGCAGGTGACCAAAGCGACTATTCTAATAAAAAACTATCATTAACTTATTTTATTTGATTAGCCTTTGTACGTATGTTCCTTATACCTGATTCACTAATCCAGGAAAAGATTGACGGAGACGCAGCAAAGTTAGACGCCGCACTAAACTACGTGACTGGTACAGGTGGAGAAGTTCCGCAGAATTGTACCAGGTTGCAGCCTGCGGGTCGAATGTTGCTCTATTAGTAGTCAACCTCCGATAAGAAAGGGCAACAAAAGAAGCAGAATATTTTGTACGCAAATCAATAGAACGACGAAGCGGCTATAGGTAAAACCGATCTGATCGATTTTTCGACCGTAATTCTTGAACTTCACAGTACACAGAATGAAAAATAAGTGCAAGAAATGAAAAATCGACGAATATATTATATTATATTATGTGGTTCCGCCTGTGATGGTTTTCAAAGGCGTAGCTGTTAATGCGTTGACCATTTCGCTACGGAGGTCACCGGATACAGAGAAGGCATGTTTATGATGATGATGTGACATTTCCCAGGAGAATAGCATTCGAATGCCCATGCAGATGTAAAAAAAATGTTTCCTTGGTTCGTTTGGTTTGGTAAACCATCTACAATAGCTCATAACTTGTCAACACATTAATACGAAATGGAAAAAAAATAAATCTTTTGAAAGTCATACTGATGTATTATACATTTTAACAATTATCATGTCGCACACTCGTGACTATTGTAGCATCGCGATTGGGTGCTCGACTCTATCTCAAGATGTAAACCCTATTCACACGAAAACATAGTATTTATTGGCTCTAAAATATCCCGACAACATGTTAGAGAAAAGAGAAGAGTAGAGAGGAGTATTAATTCAAAACGAAACGGTTTAAATGATAAATGATGGCTCTTGTGGACAGATTCTTCTTCTCATCATCAGGCATCGCGCCAGTCCTGATGTTCACCGATTCCTATGATCACCTTCAGCGAAGTCTATGACGACTCTTCGGAAGCGCCATCCACCACAGCATCTTCCGTGGGGTTCAGTCAATAATAGGTGAGGATGCTACCTTAGGTCCTGTTTGGTCGTTGATATAGCAACCGACTCTCGTGTCCGTTCATCCTCAGCAGGGATTTTCTTCAACGCACCAGGCACGCGCGGTTGGGTTTGATAACCTTACAATTTGGCCATCAGTAAACTAAAAAACATACCCACTTCGGGTAAATTGGGTAGACGCACCCCGGCGTCAATCAAATCAGGAAAACTAACACATAATCACTCCCTTCAATCACGTCGCGCTCCACGACCCGTGTCAGGTTATGTCTGCTGCCATCTTGAACCCGCCTCTCTCGGATGTGTCGTCCATAGACACGTAATGAAACTCTATCATGGACAATCGTAGTGCCGCATCCATATCAGGGACAATAAATTACGTTACACTATTCTACCAAAGTCAAAATATGTCTGATAAAGAGATTGAAAATATCTGAAACAGCTGTCGCAATAATAAAAAATCAAAACATTTGCAGAACTTTACTTAACAAGTTTAAATTATAATAAAATTAAATTTAGTTTATCGAATTGACCACAATAACAATAAAAGAAATATTGAACAACAAAGTTTTGCACCTTCAATATGCATTTGTTATATATATTTATATATGAATTGAGATTTTGATATGTACATTACAATTCAAAAGTATGAACAATAATGTTATGTTGCCTTTGGATCGCTTTACAAATCCGCGCGACAGTTTAGCAGAATTTAAACAAGAATAAGTTTTTATTAAAAAGCTAAGGTTTATTTTTTGGACATAATAACCTTATTAGTTTGATATGCATCTTTTTTCTGTAAGTACTTTACTTAAAGCACCAATTTTTATACTAATAGCAGAGCAAGATAGTTGAGGGAGGGCGAGGTATCTCCTACGAAATCATTATCGTAGCTAAACTTTCTCAGAACACGTAAGAACAGTGAAGTTCACGATATGTCATCCAACCACCTGCACGGAACAGATTATTTAAAGTCGAAGAGTTAATACCATCTTAATTTGAATGATGTATTTACACCTACAATTCATTGCACTCTCACCAACAAAGCCGGATCAAGCTTCCCGAGACTTTAATAAAACATTACAAAGAGTTAGGCGAATTCACCTGATAATGCCGAAGTATATGCGTATGGCCCAACGGAGCGTGATCCGAACAATGCACTTTAGAATAGTTTTACCTCCTAATGCGCAATACCACAGACGAGGCATTAGCGATAATATTAACGCGGAGAACAATGCCTCTGACGCAAGAGAAATTCACGAAGGATTATACTCTCATTGGAGAACTACACTCCAGATCTGGTGAATAACAGAATTTCTTCTGCACATATTTGTCCAAGGTTCACTCGATTGTTCGCTTAATAAAACAAACAAACAAAAGTACTACGTAACACGCATAGCTACACATTATTGTAAGCTGAGAAACCTGCTCGAAATGTTGTAATACGAGTAGTTGTTGGTATTGTAGAAACATTAACATCAGAAATTAGGTAGGAAATAGTTACTTGAATTAATTTAATCCCAAATGTTACACTCACTAATCCTGACATTTGGTATAAGCTTTTCATATTTATGAACTACCTTTTTTCTACCTAGGAAAATCTTGTGGGAGAAATATATGTTATTTTCAAAACTCTCTATATTTATGTAATTAAAATTGTTCTTTTCTAATTAAGCAGAAAAATTGACCATAGGATCGGAGCGGAAAGCGGTTTGCTGCGTCTTTTTTTTCTTTACAGATGAGGAAAGCTGAGCGAAGTATCGAGACAGAGTTGGCAGCGTTCAAATCGGTGAATCGCCCTACCCTTTCATATGGTCGCTAGATCTGAATGTTGAACGAGCGAACATGTTCCGTCATATAAGTTTCCGAAATGAGATTTTTGAAAGGAGTGTCAGGAGTCACCAAATGGAAAAGAATAAGTTCGATGATTCGGGAGGAGTTAAACATCGAATCACTGCTACTTTTCATGGAAAAGTCACAACTGAAGAGGCTTATTTAGAATGCCAGAAAGCTGTGTCAGGAGAGGCTGGGCTTACTATGGACGGATACCGTTGACGTAGCGTAGGACAAGGACGCCATGTATTATTAAACAGCCAAAAAACATGTCTCTGAAATATTTAAACAAACGAAAAAAACTACTTTTATCTTATTTGTAATCGTTTAATAGATATTTAGACGTTTAATAGCTTATGACGAAATGAAGTTGCGAGCTGAAAACAGTTGACCTTGGAATCTAGTGTTAAAAATCTGTGTAAATATCTTGAGAGTCTAAGAGTTTTTGCTGCTTCAGACATCACAATTATAGATTTTGTGCTTTACATTGCCAAATAACATATAGCTCATTATGGAAATATTTTTGCGAGCTGGAAATAGTTGCGTTTGCCTATAGTTCAATACCACATTATATCTCCTCATATATTATTTATTTCCACACATTACACAATAATCAGGATATATAGATACGTAATATATTTGTAATATCATAATGACGGTGCTTTGAACGGTGTTTTATAATGTTAGGTGGGTTTGAGAATATACTGTGAATAATCCGATGATACCACTTTATGTCGTCATAATTAATAAATTAATAAGAATTTCTTTGTTTAAACCACTGCTTTTGATATATAAATATCTGCATGTTTCAGAAACAGATATATTTCATATTTTCATTTGAAGCGGTAGCTTTGTGATGTGACATTATAATTTAAAAAAAAAACATTAACTTTGTTTACATATCTTTGTTATATATTTCAGTACATTGTTTATCTTTGGGATTTGAACACGCGACCTTTGGATTCGTAGTCAAGAGCCTTACCCCTCGACCATGTAGGCCGTCAAATCTTAAATATATTAAAAGCAGTGGTTTAAATAATTCATTTTTATTAATTTATGAAAAATTATCTGTTTCGTCAACACCTCGCTAGGAGAACCTGTACTGAGATTTTCGCGCTATTCTGACTAAAGGTGATACAAGTATTGATGCGGATTGGATAGTTTGGTTTTATAATTTATATTTTGGGTTATAAATACAAATACTTTCGGGTGTGCAAGTTTCATGACCCCAGAGCTCACCGATAATAAGGTTTTATAGCTTCAGACAATAAAAGAATTTCATCCCTGTTTTTATAGCAGAAATAGAAATACTCAGCGCTTTACGGAAATAACGCTGGACGCTGAAAACAGTCCATCACAGTCCATCATCTTTTTTGTAAGCATATATGTACAAAACGGTTCCATAACAATTCAACACGCGTATGAATCGACACACTTTTAAAAATGATATAAAGTCATTAAATGTACAAAAATAACTTTTTTTACGCTTTCATACGGCATGTTTAAATAATTACAAAATGTTACGCAATTATATTATTGGATGGTTCAAATTACCTACCTCTGCCTAGGTGATTAAAAGATTAATTAGGTTAGGTTATATTAGGTTTTCAAGTACGGTTTTTTTTTTAATTTCAATGACTTTTTATCACTTTTAATATTTATACGTGTGTTGAATTAGCAGGTCACCGTACAAAACATCATCATCCATACTGTCAGTTATGCAACATTCATGACGCCGGAGTAAACACTTCTTCACTATGTTAAATTATTATTTTTTTTAAATCGAGATAAATATTTGTCTTTGCGGATTTATTTTTACCCAAATCGGGCATCGTGAGCTTATCACCGAGCCAGCCAAATGCGGCTTTTCCTGCCCACGCCGTGGCCGCCGTGAGAACAAAGTTCCCAAATGGGTGCAACAACCTAATCAAAGAAGGTGGGTCGCGCGTACCTGGTCCCTCCCGGAGCATATCTCGATTTGGTCAAACCCACCGTCGGGTGACATTTATTAAAGATTTAAGGACGCTTTACGACTACTCGTAAAGTAAAAAGAAATAAAAGTGAATACAAAAATGTCTGTAAGCTTTCAGGCCTTTATAAATTATTGTGGGTCTTTTGTGTCATGAATACTACTTCTTATTATGCAGATAAATGTAATACTTAATTTATAAAGGATAATTTTTTTTAAATCGTTTATTATATTTTTTTTGTAACTTATAGATTGCCACTGCTGCATACCTCTGCGTACTGCAATGTGTATTTATTAACCCCTCCGTCCAGGTGCTGTCGACAGATTTGACGCGTTTCTAATTATTTCAATATCTTTGTAAATATACTGAACACAAGATTATTGTTAAACAACATCTATTGGTCAAAATAATTCAAATTTAGGTGTATTTATCGTGTGCAACAGAAAAAAATCTTTGTTCGAAAAACGTGATGAAAATCGTAAATATATACGTATGTCTGCGTGCGTCGATAGGGGTACAGAATTTCACACACCATGCCATCAGTAGTAGTAGTTGGTGGTCTGCTCGCTGTGATGGACGTATCATGCGTTTTATGCGTGACCGATGTTTTTTCCTCGTGTTCACCGGTCATTCTTTATATTTTACTTGTGCATATGTACCTGTGTACATTATTAAAATGATTTACATAAGTAATAAACAGTAACCATTCATTTCTATCTAACTTAAAATTTACAGAATCATAAATGTGTACACTGTACACTGAGTGTACAGCACCGAAGGGATTTTCTGGCAATGTAAGGGAAGGGAACAAAAGCAAACAATCTCAAAAACTAACCATCAAGCCGTTTAGCTGCAGTGGTAAGTAGAGAGGATAGATCCCCACATAGCTCTGTATTATCACATATTCCTCACTCCTTTCACATTCATACGTAATCTCATACATACTATTTTGTTATTCCGACTCTTGACATGACCCGACCCAAGTATTTGATCCATTTGGTCGTGCTGTTTCTTTCTCGGGCGTCTCCGACTTCCTACTACTATAAGTGTACGGAAAACGTTGCTTGTGCAAGATGGAGCAATTAACTTAGAAGAGGATTGATCCCACGATGCGACGTCTGGTTGAGAACCCTAATGCTTTGGTCACTCGACTATTAAACGGACTACATTTTACTATGTAATCAAATCGAAAAAAGGACAATAGAAAATAATCAACAAATATCCGCAGCACATTTTGGAATACCAGTTATTTATATCGTATCAAGAATATTTTTTTAAGCGAGTGCCTTCCTGTGTACTCATAAGTAACTTCCTACGTACGTGTTCCGTTCAAGAACCCCAATTTTCTTCTGACTTATCTTATTTCTGCAGATGAACAAATTTACAGTTATTTTTATACCCACACAAACTTTTGCTTTAATCATTTCACTAGTATTTTATTTTTATACTAAAGGACTTTTGTCAAATTACACAAAATACATGACATGAAATAAGTTAATCAAGGTCTACAGAAGACCAGTATAAACATAATACACGAGTGGAGCAATGACAACGATAGTACAAAAATATACATGATATTGGACATAATAAATAATATTAGACATAATAAATGATATTAGACATAATAAATGATATTAGAAATAAAACATGATATTAGACATAATAAATGATATTGGATATGATAAATGATATTAGATGTAGTTATTGATATTAGACATAATAAATGATATTGGACATAATAAATAATATTAGATAATAAATGATGTTAGACATAAAACATGATATTAAACATATAACATTATATTGGATATAATAAATAATATTAGACATAATGAACGATATTCTTCGATTTTTAACAAAAATCATTCAAACTGGTACCAAAACTGTTAAGGCCTGGCTTGAGTTAATAAGTATCAGTATTCTGGAGAGTGGCAAATGGTACGCATAATTATTAGTGTTGATTGAAGTAAAACAATTCAATTTTTCTGAGTCTACGGTAAGGAATGTTAAACTAGATGAATTTCAACAAAGAAGGTGAGTCAATAATACAATCAATAATTTTGAAAATTCAAATGAGATCGAAATCGTAGCTACGCTTTTCTAATAAAGAAATGCTTATGGTTTGTTCAATCAATTCAATCTCAATGCAATTCCACGTAAGAAACAAAGTTGTACGGATTCAATATGATGAATATGAATAGTATAGAAAGGAAACCAAATAACATTGGCATGTTCAAGAGGACAGCGAACCAGTGAGCAGTACAGAGTTTTTGGGGTATTTATACTATTAAAGTCACAGGCAATTCCATTGATGAAGCCAAGAAGTTGTAGTGATTTTTTTGCGGAATTATTAATACGATTTCGAAAATAAATCTTAAGCTAAAGTAACACAAAGGTTCCGAATAGATCTGACGGTAGAACCCTGGAGACGCTATTAAATTTATAATCGTGGGGGATCGGTTTATTAACTCAATAAAATGATATAATTTTAAATTTATCAATAGTTAGTTTAAGGCAGTTAGTTTTACGCCGATCATTATATTCAATTCAATTATATAGTCAATATCGATTGGGAGAAAAATACGGATATGGTAATATTTTATTATTTTTTTAATCTTATCGTCATCTGGAGAAAGGGCGAGTAAGAAAATGCACCATCAATATCGTTAATAAATATGTTAAAAATAAGAGGAGCCAGATGGGTACCTTGAGGTACTCCAGACTTTAATAGTAATTAATTCAAAGTTATTTACTTTAAGCATAAATAAGATTTAAAGAAAGATGGTAAAAAAGGTGCTGTTATTTTGTTAACTAAATTAATTTTAAATTTTTTTGTTGTTGTTTTATTCTAAAGTTTCTAAGGCGCACAATTTAAAATATGTATTTATATTAGAATGTTTAAACTTAGTTTTTTTTTCTTTGTTGAAACTATCTCTGATAAATGATTAGCAAATTCTGAATAGTATTACTATTATTTCTTAAACAGAGTTCATGTTCCCTGATTCTAGTTTTAAAATCTCTAATAGTCATACCTACATATTATGTGTCACATTCTGAAGTGTATATTCCATTTTTTACCTTTTTATTAGAAATATCTTTGTTGTTAATTAATTTTATTGGGTTAAAATTAGCAAAGAAAGCTAGAAAAATGTGATCTGTTAATTTGCAAGTTATTTTTAAAAATAAGCCGCCTGTATAAAGACGTTTTATATAAATGTTATTGTTACTATATTGGCTGTTATTATGTTCACTATAAATGGACATTTTTGTCAAAATTCTTATTAACTAAGCGGTTAATTATTTCAGATTAAGGGCTATTTGTTTTATAATGTTGATTTCGTTATTATAATTTTCATTGCTTAAAGGGACTTTAATAGCTCGATGTATCATTGAGTTGAAGAAGGCGAGTTTATAAGACAATGGATGAAGTGAAGTAGATGGTATAACATAGACACTATTTGTATGTTTTTTATAGATATTAACACGTAATACCCGGAGGTTCAAAATAAAACACATTCGGCGATGGTGGGTCCAGATTGACCCGGCTGAAATGATGAAAATAAAAGGCTTTTTTATGCATTTTTCGTTCATATCCTTACTTTTATATGATATTATGTAATTCCTCATAAACTCATAACATATCCCTTGTGTTTCTTGTATAAAGATAGATATTTTAGAAATTAGTATTCCGTAAATGTTGCGGTTCTTCGATATGCAGCAGCGCGGGCATAGCGCGTGAGAGCAAAACAACAACTAAATCGGTAGCGTCTGGAGACAACCGCTGCCGACGGTCAGCGGAATGAGGAGAGCAGTGCGGGAGGGGGTAAAGGACTCGTCCCAGGAAGTCAGTGGAAGCGAACATTTTTTATTATTTTTGATTGTATATTTATTAACATTTTCGGGAAATCGACGGTGTGCATTTACAAGTATATCATGTATTATTTAAAATACCAGAAATAAAATCACTTATTTAATTCTTCCTTGTTGCTGTACCTCTAATAGAAAGATGTGTAAAAATAAAATAAATTAAATTTATAGCCATATTACATGATGATTGCTTATGCAAATATTAGAAAATATTATATAATGGCGTTCTTATTTGAGTATTTAATTTACTGACACATTAATTTGTCACAATTAAAACCATTGAATGACATACATTTTAGTTAAAAATACTAAAACTTTTATTTTTCAACAAAACAAATTTAAATGAACAATTTTCATTAAAAATTAAAGGAATCCGGAATTTGACAAGTCCATTTGCAACGGATTCACTCAGATTTCCTACACTAACTGCATTATCACTTCCATTTTCACTTTCAGATATTTCCTCTAGTAATATGTCTTCCGGATCACTTTCAAATTCTGGATTCAATGATTCGAATTCCAAGTCGCCATCATCACTGATCTCACTGTTAAGTAGCTTTTCAATCTCATTGTCAGCTAAATAATTTTGCCTTGCCATTGCGTTAGTACGGTACGAAATAAAAAAAAAATAAAACAAAGTTATAAAAATATAATCACAATACTAGAAATGCGCCCGAATGGTTCACAACATCTGCGTGTTAAGGACTGCGAGAGACAAAGACGGAAAGATAGAGCGAGAGATATACTGTTTCGTCAGCTGCTCAAATTCAACTGAGACGAGATGGAGATTTTGCGTGTTTTTATAGACAATTATTCTAATAACTTATTTAAAACGTGTCCGATTTTAATCATTTTTGAGTCGAGATGTGGGTAAATATTTGATAAAAGAATAGACAAGAGGAAATTAGCCTAAACGAAATATTTGCGGCAAAATCTTTTATTTAAAAAACACTGGGTCAAATCAGACCCATCACCGGAGTCGAGGTGTTAAAGACACACTTATTATTATTTGTATTGATATTTAAGTCTAACAAGTATAAATTGTGGTTATCATTATGTTTCAGTGTAAATTTTATATATTTATGAAGGTTATTACTGACAATAAGAAAATTATCTAATTGCCTGTTGCTACCCAACAAATTTACAAAAATAGCATTACGTAACCATACCAAACAAAGACATTAGATGATGGGGAAAGTCCATAATTGAATAATTTGTTTTTAGCGGAATTAATAAATATTTCAGCAAAGGGGAAGCGGGATTACCCATCGGGAGATCATTATATTTTTAGTATAATGTATCATTAAAAGTGAAGTAGTTTTGATTAATACAAATTTCTAAGAGTGTAGACATTTCATTAAAAATGGTTTTATCCGAATGGGAATTATTGAATATGTTTAAAATTAGGTTTTTACAATCTGTAGAGGGCTAGGAAAAAGATTTACAGCGTCAAAAGACACCAATTTACTGTTACTAGGTATGTCTAAATCTTTGATATTATTGATTAACTCCACAAACTGTTTTTAATTGAACGATGTGATCTGAATAAATGATTGGATATGAACAAGGATACAAATTCAGAAGATATATTATAGTTGGGGCTAGAGAATGCAGGAACAACAGGTCTAGACAGGTCAACGGGTCAACAGTTAAGAACTCTAACGCAGTTAAGAAGGATGTGTCGAAACCGGTAGCAAATAAATACTATTAAGTAACAAATTTACTTAGTGAGTAAAACTCTTCAAAACAAAATGTCTAGAAACTCTTACATAGTTGATGTCCAAGAAATACAAAAAAAAATAAAGAAAGATAATAAATGGTTTACATTACCGATAGCACGAAGTTTGGCAATTAGAATTGAATGAGTAACTTTATTTTTGCAATACTTTAGTTGTAAATATTATTTAAGCTCTCAATCATGTAAATAAAAATGACCAAACTAAACTAAAATAAATAAACCATATTCAGTTTAATAAATTTTACTATTTTATTAACTCAAAGAAAAGAATTTATAATTCATTCAAACAATAGTAACCGCATACCTATACAAATATCTTTTGCACCGATTTGAACCCGAGACCTCTTGTCAAATGAGCGATTTAAAAAGCAGATACCAATATGTATTTATAATTAATCGTTTTGTATCTCGTGCGCTAATCTTTAATGTCAATGTGAATAAAAAATAACTCTGCAAGTATTGAAATATCTTCAAAGAGAAAAGAAAATTGGAAGGAAATCAACTTTGCAATTATCATAAGGATAGCAGCCAATAATATGGGATTTTAAATGGAGGATAATATTAGCAAGTCTTGAAACTGGAAGTATGATATCGGTGTAGATGACGTAAATTGAACTGCTCTTATTAGCTTAGTCGGTAAAGCGGTTGTCCCAGATAGACAGAGATCCTGTGTTCGAGCCCCAGATACGACTGATACATTTTTATTTTTCTGTTGTTTTTTCGGATTCACGTTTCATTTGGCATGCGTTAATATTATCTTCTTCAATGATTAAATCTTTCAATGAGGTATATAAACTTCAATACGTTAAAAAAATAGAATAAGTAAAATTAAGTACTAAAAAGGTTACCTGGTATAAACTAACTTGAAACGATAGTTTGTGGACTTAACATCAAGTGTCAACATGTGGGATGATTTCACAGAAGGGACCGAGATCTAAGGCAGTGTCAGATTGTCAGCGGGTAAGTAATGTTGGGTTTTGTACTTCGAACTGTTTGGGTATGGCCGGGAAAATAACATTAAAAAATCGTACCGGAAACGAGTAAGCATACAGACCGCAAAGGTTTGATTTGTTTTGCAACGGGGGGGGGGGGGTGAGATCTGTTTTTTTTTTCATATGTATTATTTCTGTTTTTTTTTTTTTTTGTTTCTTAAAGTCTCTTTCAAAGAATAGAGATAATATTTGTTTGTGAAAAGCAACCAAAAACGCTAAGTGGGCGTAGTAAGTGGGAGTGACATGTTTTTGATGATGAATTGCTGTAATTTTTTGGGGTATTAGATGATGAAAAAATCCTGCATTTCATACGCTGTTTAGCAAATAAACCCCGTTCTTGCATTATTTTAGCTAGTTGCAAGTTTATAAACGCTCGTACTTCTTTCATAAATTCTACTTGATAAATGCTTGTATACAAACATAATAATATTCATATTTTATACCTAAAATGCATTGGAAAGTATTCTGTATGTTATAGAAATAAATAAAAAAATAAATATGGCAATAAACCCACCCTCAAACTAAATTACCTTTTTATGCCTACTTCTATTTTATGGGCGAAAACTTTAGCTGTGCGTCGGCCATACCAAGGTCCTAATCTAGTGCGGCGGTAGTATTAGGGAACAAACGCGTTCTGAGAGTATTATATTACTATCGTGTACGAAGCGGCGTGGAGAGTGGGTCGGCTATTTGGAATCCAAATGAGATATTTCAAAAAGAGTTTTGATAGTAGAGGCATGCTCGGATTTCACTCGCTGTAGCTCAGAAGGGGGATCATCTCACCGCTCGTTTCTTCGGACTTGTATGAGGTTTTCAAAAGAACTTTGCCCCTTTGGAACACCCAAGTCTCCGAGTTCTAGATCAATATCCAAGACACCATCAGTAAATTGTATTTTTATCTTTAGATCAAACTTGCCGATGGTTTGGAAAGATACATGCCTATTATGCCTGCATCATTGCAACAACCCACATACAATACACTAACATGATACACAGTATGTAATCAAACATAATATTTTGATCTGGATAAAAATAAAAGTTACAGAATTTTCCGAAACTTGATTACACCAAACCAAACATAACACATTACCATTTACATTAAATCGACATAATTTTTTTCTAATATTTAAAAAAAAATCACAGAAACGCAAGTACAATACTACATCGTGAATGCCGCAGCACAGGTTCTCCTAGTGAGGTGTTCACGAAACACTATAATATATAGATCATGTACAGTACACATCGTTCTTCCTTTGCGAATAGAAACGATAGTGTTACGGCTTTTACTTTCATAACTTTAAAGAAGTGTATACTCGTATATAGGAGTGAAGAGAATTCTGTATTGCTTTTCATTCTATGAAGAATATTGACGTGACTTTCACCTCAATAATTAACATTACAATGAAGCGTTCACAAAGCTATAAAAAAGTCCTTTTTCTTAAATAAACAGTAATTAATTAATAGGTAAAAAAGTGATATTATACTTCAGCTTATATCATCGCCGTTATTTTATAGATAATAAGTAATGGATAAAATGTTGCAATACTACATCATTTAATAAAAGAGTAAAATTAAAAAAAAAATTCCGTCATTGTGATTTTGATGCAGTTTTGATATTAGGGTATATATAACTAGTACCTACATAAAAAAACCTTATACCTTGATAATGTATACAAACATGACTTAAATTTCGTTAGCTAATGACAATGCATGAACAAGAATACCGCACTCTCGCTAGTTCAAAGAATATTTTCCCACTTAATTAATTGGGAACATGAAACAGATTTTGTTAAATTACGGCAAGAAAATCTGTAACATTTTTTTTTTTCCAACAAATTATTTACCCTATTCCACTTAATTTTTTTTTACGGTAACTCCACACAGGAGATCCTGAAGGAAATGATTTCCCTCAAGGCCTATATCATCTTTGGGGATGCTGTGTTGAGGGACTTTTAGAGGATAGGAAGGAGTGAACTTGGGTCTTGAAGAGACCCATGTAGTAAGATGGAGGAAACAGAAACCGGCAGATCATTCCATAGCCGAGCTGTTGAACACAGGAACGAGTCGTAAAAGCGACCAGTTCTCATCTGACAAATATCGACTGTGTGCAAATGTTGGGTACGCATTTGGCGTATTTCCTGAATATTCACCGGTGCCGAAGGGATCAATGACGCTAGTTCCTTGCATTAAAATACCTGTAAAACAAGGACAGCAATCCCACCTGACGTTTGTGCTCCCAAGATTGCAATCCGTTTGTTAAGATCGACGAATCTATCAAACGGACCTCACGTTTCTGCACAGAGTCAAGGATTTTCGTCAGATATCTTGGGACTCCCGACCAGAGGTGGCTGCCAAATTCTACATTGGGGCGCACTTGCATTTTGTACAGGGTCAGCGGGTCAGCAGCTGTGTACTTTTAAAGTATCTGCGGGCTCTATACAATACGCCCAGCTTCTGAGAGGCTAACTTTACTCTGGCTACGATGGAGCCGCCGTACCTGAGCTGGTCACTTAAGGTTACACCAAGCATATCAATGGAGGGCTTGTTGCGAAGATTGCTTCCATTAAAGGAGATTAGATTGTCATTTCGATCCCTTTTAGATGTAATCAGACACGATTGGGTCTATGAAACATTAAATTCGATGAGGTTATTCTTCCCCCAAGAGGAGACTCTCTCGAGATAACCGTTCGTTCTCTGCTTCAAAGCCCTCCGAGCCGTTGGGGTTCGTGTGCCCTTTGGGGACTTGTCGAACAAAGAGCTATCATGGACTGTACTGTTATCCGCGTAACAATGGATTGGTGTACATACCAAGAGGTCATTGATGTACAACAAAAACAATGTCGGAGACAACCGATCCTTGTGGGACGTGTAACGTAATTTATTGTCCCTGATATGGATGCGGCACTGCGATTATCTATGATAGAGTTTCATTACGTATCTATGGACGATACATCCGACAGAGGCGGGTTCAAGATGGCGGCAGACATAACCTGACACGGGCCGTGGAGCTCGATGTGATTGAAGGGAGTGATTATGTGTTAGTTTTCCTGTTTTGTTTGACGCCGGGGTGCCAAATTGTGAGGTTATCAAACGCAACCGCGCGTGCCTGGTGCGTTGGAGAAAATCCCTGCTGAGGATGAACGTACACGAGAGTCGGTTGCTATATCGACGACCAAACAGAACCTAAGGTAGCATCCTCACATATTATTGACTGAACCCCACGGAAGATGCTGTGGCGGATGGCGCTTCCGAAGAGTCGTCATAGACTTCGCTGAAGGTGATCGTGGGAATCGGTGAATATCATGGCTGGAGCGGCCTTGCCTGATGCTGAAGAAAAGAATCTGTCCAGAGGAGCCATCATTTATCATTTAAACCGTTTCGTTTTGAATTAATACTCCTCTCTTCTCTTCTCCTTTCTTTAACATGTTGTCCGTATTTTTTAAAGCCAATAAATTCTATGTTTTCCTGTTATTATGGTATACATCCCACATTCCCGTGCTTCATCCATTAGTCTCAACCACGAATCTTGAGATAGAGTCGAGCAATTGCAACGCGATGCTACATTTTAGCGCCCAACGTTACAACGTACTTTACAAATATCGTAATACCATCAATTCGGTTCATTTAATAACATTATAATGCTACATACGCCAGCATTTATTGAATGCGAGGAAGAGATGAAGCCATCAGCAACCGTCTGAATCGATCTCTTCCTCAGAAAATCGGCAACCCACGTACACAAGGAAACGGGAAATCCGTAAGAAGGCAGTTTGTTGACAAGTCCTCGGTGCCAAACCCGGTCAAAGGCCTTAGAAACGTCCAGTGAGACCGTTTGAATCTCACCATAACGTTCCGGACACCACCCCCAAACATGCGTTACAAACGCGAGAAGATCACCGCACGAACGGTTCCGCCGGAATCCGTACTGACGGTCGTTAATAATTTTGTTCCTTTCGAGGTATGTGAGCAGTTTGTCGTTCATCACCTTGGGCAGAACTATGGGGCGGTAGTTGGCCGGTTGAACGGTCACCTTTCTTAGGTATTGGATGAATGACCGCTTTTTTCCAACCAGAGAGCACAGAGCCACATTTCAGGGACGTTTTAAAGAGCTTTGACAAAACTGGAGCAATTTCTGCAGCACACCTCTACAATACCAAGTCAGGTATTCCGTCAGGCCCACTAGCTTTAGTAACATCATATGTGTTAATTTTAATGTTCGTACGGGGACGCGTGTTCTCTGTCAATTTATTTTCGATTTGTCATTTTTACTTGACTATTTGTTTTTGGAACTTGGTACATACGAGTATGTAATGAAAATTAAAAGTAGGAAATGTTCTATATTGTCTTCAAGGTTTAAATTTTTCTCTTGTTTTTTTACACAGAACTTTTGCTGAAAAGCTTCTGTGTTCATAGTAAAAGTTTTTTTAATCGATAAGGATTATTCCTAGTAATCTAAAATGCATATCGATACCATTCCCAATCGAATTATTATTTGAACTCAGGCACCTTTAAGCTAAAATATTTTGGTTACAAAGAATAGGTTCGTAACAAAAAGTGTACGTAGGTGCCATAAATTATTTTGGTATCAGTAAGGATTACAGTTTAAATCGATCAAGTAGAAAGCATATGACACTAAAAACATTGATGAAAAAATATTAGACGTGATTCAAGTATTTCGATCTTGTATTAGATTTTTTTCCTATAACACGTAATTTATTTGGTAATAAAAATATTTCGCTCTCGTTTATTTCGTTTTCTGCAATCTCTACCATTGAAAAATACTTATTATTTTATTCGTGGCGTTGCGAATGAGAACCGTTTGAATAAATTTGTTCTGATATATGATTTATTTTGATTTAGTATACCCACGATGCATATATTTACAGCTCAAATACCTCATTTCCTGAGCAGGTAAGTAAAATAAGTCATTTTAAATTTTCTATTATTATGGTTTATTAATTCATTTTAGTAATTAACAAAAGATACTCTACGTTAAACGGCATCCTTGAAATTTGATAAAATAGAATGCCCCTAGATAGTATAATAGATAATAATGATAATATAATAGACAATAATGATAATATAATAGATAATGGTGATAATATAATAAATAATAATGATAATATAATAGATGTTTGTGATAATATAATAAATAATAATGATAATATAATAGATAATGGTGATAATATAATAAATAATAATGATAATATAATAGATGATTGTGATAATATAATACATAATAATGATAATATAATAGACAATAATGATAATATAATAGATAATGGTGATAATATAATAAATAATAATCATAATATAATAAATAATAATGATAATATAATAAACAATAATGATAATATAATATATGATTGTGATAACATAATAAATAATAATGATAATATAATAGATAATGGTGATAATATAATAAATAATAATGATAATATAATAAACAATAATGATAATATAATATATTAAATAATAATGATAATATAATAAACAATAATGAAAATATAATAGATGATTGTGATAATATAATAAATAATAATGATAATATAATAAACAATAATGATAATATAATATATGATTGTGATAATATAATAAATAATAATGATAATATAATAGATAATGGTGATAATATAATAAATAATAATGATAATATAATAGATGATTGTGATAATATAATACATAATAATGATAATATAATAGACAATAATGATAATATAATATATGATTGTGATAATATAATTAATAATAATGATAATATAATAGATAATGGTGATAATATAATAAATAATAATGATAATATAATAGATGATTGTGATAATATAATACATAATAATGATAATATAATAGACAATAATGATAATATAATAGATAATGGTGATAATATAATAAATAATAATGATAATATAATAGATGATTGTGATAATATAATAAATAATAATGATAATATAATAGATGATTGTGATAATGTAATAAATAATAATGATAATATAATAAACAATAATGATAATATAATATATGATTGTGATAATATATTAAATAATAATGATAATATAATAAACAATAATGACAATATAATAGATGATTGTGATAATATAATAAATAATAATGATAATATAATAGATGTTTGTGATAATATAATAAATAATAATGATAATATAATAGATAATGGTGATAATATAATAAATAATAATGATAATATAATAAACAATAATGATAATATAATATATGATTGTGATAATATATTAAATAATAATGATAATATAATAAACAATAATGACAATATAATAGATGATTGTGATAATACAATAAATAATAATGATAATATAATAAACAATAATGATAATATAATAGATGATTGTGAAAATATAATAGATGATTGTGAAAATATAATAAATAATAATGATAATATAATGGATAACAGAACATACAAATAAATAAAACTTTGTCATTTGAATACATTCGAAAAACACAATGATTCAAGTAAAATACATCGGTCAAAATACTATCTACATCTTTACTCCAAATAGACTCAGAAATCCTTTGATAAAGTCAATCGGGTACGTCCTGATACACACCACATATCTTAGAACTACAGTTAATTTAAGAAGAAAAAAAAAACAATGCTATTTTTTAATTTCGTTTTTAGACAGGTAAGTATAGACGCCAAAAAAATACTAAAACTAACGCTAAATCAACAATTGAATTTTCCCTTTGTCAATAAGCAAGGCATACCACTGACAGCTAATACTTCGTATTATTAATATCTATGAAAACAAATTATTTGGTTTTACTAAGTAGCTATAAACATGCGAATCTTAGTTCTATTCATCACACGGAATGGTGCCTTTGAATACAGAGCTTCCTTCCTATAATCGTTAACCGCAGGAACAGGCCAAGAAAGCTTGTTGTGAGCTTATCATTGTAATATTCCGGGATTATTACTGCAACCTGATCTCTGGACCTCAGTAGAGATACTTTGAACCACCCTTCGTTCTTGTTCATCCGAATATCACAATTCATTAATTTAATTTAAAACTAGCTTTCTGTAATTTATATAATTTTTTCCAAATTAAGCTCAAAGCGGACACAGATACAGATCACAAAGTTAATAAATTTCCACAATAAGCAAACACATTGTAGATTTATATGATATATTAATTGAAATGACACTTTGTCTGAATCGCCTTTTATTTTTTAATAAATACGTGGACGAGTTTCGATTCGACTGAATCATGTTCAGGATTTAAAATATATTAATTAAATAACAGGATTGTGCGTGTATACGAGTATATAGTGGTAAAAATGGGGAAAAGAGAGGGAAGAGAGAATGGGGAAAGACAACAATATATCAATAGAAAGATACTATTATAATTATATAAACGATGGGAAAGTTACGAAAGACAAAGAAGGCAACAGAACGTTAAGTAAGGTGGTGGATTGTTTGAGGTGAGGGAGAGTTGAAGGGGAACGGAAATATGTTAAAAATTAAATTATATGTTAGATTTTTAAATTATTTAATAGATGACCATTATTAATATTTACTGACTATATTTTTATTTCCAGGGCTCCTAATTTATTTACGGTTAAAAAACTCAGGATAAATAATCGAACGAATAAAATTAACCTTCGTACGGATGATTTTATAGAATTGTACGAATAAATATTATCTTCATCTTGTGTTAAATTCATCATCTACAAATGTTTAATTAATTGTACTATTTTTTATTCCCATCGCGTCTCTTTATAGTAATACTCGTATCCGAGGGGATTACTTTGAAGGGGAGAAGATGGATATTGATGAATAAATAAATACTTTAAAAAAAATTCAAAATTCACCTTTTCTTTTGAACACATCTCATATTACTGTATAACTGTTTTATAGAGACTATAAAAAATAAATAAACAAATTATGGCTCGTCAAACATCGTCACTCATTACAATCAAACATAATTGGATCACCAATACCTCTGCCATAGGCACCCTAAAATGTTTGCTACGTTTGGTGACTTAGCAGGGGTTCCCGAGTTCATGGGATGAGGTTTGTCCGGGTCTTGAAGGTGGATGCGTCTGCCCACCTGCTGTAAATATTATATTGTGGGCCGGATCGAGAGAGACCGGTTGAGGGAGACCCCTTGACCTCTCCAGTTGAACTCTCTCGAACAATCACCTTGTACCATAGTAGGAGGAATAAATTAATACGCCCGTCGCGCCTGGATACACTGACCTCCAAATTCTTACCCACCACTCATACCTCTTTCCTTCATAGAACTTCATCTCCTTCTTTTCCTTAAAAATACCCACCACACAGCCTTCTCTCATAGCCTATATTAAATACGACATAAGCCCTGAGGGAAATTATTTTCCCCAGTGCATCCTGTGTGGAGTTAATGTAAAAAAGATACCTATGTAAAACCGCACACTACCTTGAATTTGATGAATCTTCAAATAATGTCGTTTTAACCTTTATTTGCTAAAGAATGACTACCGTTATACCGGAATACAAATGATTTCAGTATTCGGCGTTTCCGAGGAAACTGATGAGATAAGCGATTGAGGAAAATAAGCACTGTAGTAGTTGCCAGTATTTCGACTGAAATTATTCCCTTGATTGCTGCTACGACACTTCTTCCAATACTTTGCGGTAGAAAAAATGCGCAATCGTAGAATTTTACGATTGAGAATGACTCATTTTAATCTCACAATCTTATGATTAACAGTACGCCTCTCAAAAAATCGGTCGATTTTAATTTTTCCTCCTTCCTTCAATATAAATAAATCGTTTTAATACACACTGCTTTGTTCCCTCAAAAAGGTCCTATGCACAGCAACCCCAGAGATGGCACAGTTACTATATGATGTATAATGTTTAAAATACATTTGTTTTTATTTGTTATAAAAACTGGGCAAAACCGATTTGCTGGACCCATTGTGCTTTATACTTTGTCAATTTTGTGCAATAAAAGTAATTCAAATAATTTTAAATTTTTAAACTCCTTTGGGGAGTGTGTATACAAAAATACACCTTAAATACATTGATATACACTTGAAAATGTTAAAATACCAACCTGTATACTAATTCCTACGTGAAAATAATTTTGGTTTATTTCATTATTATCTTAGAGGTTTTTTACGTATTGTGATAAGTATACGTACATTTTAAATTAACTACACGTGGGTAGAAACTTCACAAAACGGGCGAACGTGCCTCCTGTCATTGACTATTACTTTAAAAATGGTTATATTATATTGTTTATCAAAAAATTATGAACTTCTTGGGTTATTTTGGAAAACAATATTATAAGATGAGGTACGTATGGTACACGGGTAACTTGAGCGACGTGCTCGGAATAGTCACGGCTAGGCGATATTTCATTTCTATCATCGAAGGTTCAAAGTCTTCCCTCGGGGGACCCCGCAGTCCCCGTGTAGATCCTACGTGTTGGGTGGATGTGGGGTGGTGGACAGCTGTATTTTGGGAATTCGTGAATGCTATGATGGCCTTTGTCATACAGGAAGGGTCTCCTAAATCTAGTACTTTCGTCGAACGGGTTTCCAAGGTTGTCGCCAAAACATTAACGCATGTTTTTAAATATCTGGTTACCGATTTGTTATTTTTAATTATTTATCAATGTTAAAGTAGGTTGTTGACCAATTTTTTTTGTGTATTTATCGTTCACCTTGCTTGCGTTGTACCTGTTTTATGGCGGACAAAATTATAAATAAACTTTCACCTTCAGAGGATGCAGTTAGGAAATAATGGTTAATTAAAAAAAACATATAAATATAAAAATATAGTACCAGGTATGTTTATGAGTTTTATTGAATCTGGGTTTTTAGTCATGCCTATTGACCGCATATTGTATAAATTTAGCCCAGTGTTTTTTTGTTGCTGTTGTAAGAAACCTGATGATACGAAAATTGAAAGAAACCTCTGCATTTACGATTGTGAAAAAAGGCAATAAACTACATAAAAGATATTTTTATTTTTATGGCTCAATCAATGTTTTTTTTAATATATGAATACCGCACAAAAGTCCCAAAATGCTCCCAACCGTCTGGAGCTAGTGAGACTATGGCAATCCCAATTGGAGAATGTTGTGAGACTGAAGGTATTGGGGAGGGGAAGGAGAAGAAGAGAGGAAGGTGGGGAAAAGGGGAAATACCTGGCTTTTCAGATCTGGTCACCAAACACGGCTAAAAGCCATTTCAAGCAACGTTTCAATTCTGAATGGTGGTCTTTCACCAGGGCGATACTGAGAGTATCTTCCACTCTGGAACGTATTTTTAAATGAGTTAATTGTGAAACAACACAAATTAATTAAATAAAATTTACTTGCGCACGCCGGGATTTGAACCCGCGACCTTCGGATTTTAATGTGAACTAACCGTGATTTACATGAGAGTACTTCAAACCTCTATTCTTCCAGGATATTCAGAGTGCTTTACTTTACGTAAGTTATAGATTAGTTTTAGTTTAGTTTGATATCCAGTTTTCATACGGAAACATGTCATGGAAATAGTCTTCAAATGGTGTAGATAATATCCATCTGCACCCTAAAATCTATTTCTATGGCCGGAAATGTCTCCTTATTGTATGCGATCTGAAGAAGTGTGTATTTTGTGTGAATAGAAATATATACATATCGCAAAAAAAATTCTATGTAAACTTCGACTGAAACCAAACGACAACAATTTGCCAAGGAAAAAAAACTTTCTACAATACTCCACCATCTTTATAGGAATTAACGGAAATTAAAGAAATATAAATAAGTTGGGCTGTACGTAAAGTAATGGATGCCCACTGAAAGTAATAATAAAATTATCTCACTCTAACCGAAAAAGTTGACCTCTATAGGATGCTCTGATGTCAAAATGGCTATCATCGTCTTAATTCCGGTGTCGATTGGCAGAATCCACTAACGCGCACCGCGCACCCACATAAAGCGAGTTTTTTCGTTATTTTTATATGCCAACGTAATTTATTCTGATACTATAATAATTAACTTGTTAATCGAGACCACCGTGGATAAATTTTTCATCTACTGCGTCATCGCTTCGGAGGGAAGATTTTTAAATCGTATTGATTTCCTGGAGGCAATTCAAGTTTATCCTTGTTGACATCTAATATGTTTCAATTTCACATACTTATATCATAATACTATCAATCCAATACTTAGGTAGGTGCCTATCTACACTCTAAAACATAGGCGTACGTAACTAGAGATCCGTCAAAATAAAACAAGTCCTAGTATCTCTCTCATGTATCTAACTTGATTAGAAATGAGCTACAAATACCTTAGTTTGTTGTTCTGTTATTATGTTGACAGAAAGGTATTCGTCAAAATTTTTGGTATGTTATTTTTGTTGATGGCTTAGTATTTAATAAGGTAATGATTGATTGTTTTTAGATAATCTAGGCATATAATTTAAATCGACCTTCATCAATCTGTATTGACAGAATGTCCAAAACACATCAACATTATTAATGAAAGGAAGAAGACATCAATCAATCAGATCAACGAGAATTAAGTCGATCTCATTTAACTTAAGGCCAGTTTCCACGTCATCTATTATATGATCTATTCATATAATCTTTGATATAGTATAGTGAGAACACGCATTTTATGCAATATATTACCCGATAGAAAGAAATACCGAATGTTGATCGACTTCAACTTTCGTTTTATTCTGTGATAGAATCGACATGATATAGAGCGGTGTGAATGACTGAGTGTCAGTTGATGCGCGTACGCCGCCCTCTGCTCCCGTGTGTAGCACTAGTAGAGTCATGCCCAATAAAAAAATGAGATACAAATGACACGATTCTGAGAAAATAATATTTTTAAGACATTATAGAAATCATGAATTCCTCTGGAATGTCAAATCAACTGAGTGCGAGGACAGAAATAAGCGAAATCAGGGTGATCAAATATTGTATTAAATATTTATTTATTTCAACTAGGTATACAAAATTTCAAAACATATTTTATTTATTTATTCTTAAATTTAATTATGAAAACAAAAACATTAGCCACCCATCTCACTAGGACAATCCTGTGTTGAGATGAACGGCAACACAATTTAATAATAATCCGTAAATTTCAATAAGCAAACAATAATGCATGAGAAAAATTATTTAATATTAATAAGGTAGATAATAGTAAATAAATAATAAAGATCAGATAATAATAATTAAGTAATAATAGTAAGTTAATAATGATCAATAAATAGTAATAAGCATGTAATAATACCCATTAAATATTAAGTAAATATTGATAAGTAAATACTAATAAGTACATAATAATAAAAATAGGTAAATAATAATAATCATTGAAGAAAATAATATTAACAAACCTAAATGAAAATGAAACCGGACAAAAGGACAGAAACTAAAAATATTTCAGTCGCATCTGGGACTCAAACCCAGGTCCTCTAACCTATCCGGGGCAACGCTCAACCGACTTAGCTAATGAGACAAGTTCAATTTGTGTCATCTTCATCGATATCATATCTCAAATTCAAGATTTGTGAATATTATTTTCCATTTTTAATCTCATATAATTGGCAGCTATTTTTATTATGAAAGGACGACAATAAATATGTAGGTCGCGGAGTGAACCGTCGTTGACATAAAAATGAAGATTATGAATATTTTAAAAACAGTAATTATTGAATGAAACACTAGTATATATTTATTAACTTGGCGGGTTTGCGATAAACCGACGTAGCTCAACGGTAGAGCATCTGACCGGCAATCAGAAGGGTGCAGGTTCGAGTCCTGTCGGCGACATTTATCTTTTCTGGGAAGGTTTTTTTTTTCAATTTGGATGAGTGTTTCAGGCTAATAATTATTGTTTACAAAAATAATTATGAATATTTTTACGATATAGATTTAAAGGACATTCGTAGATTTGCTGTGTCACTTTGAGCTCCGCGAATACAAAACAATTGAAATGCATTGCATATAGAGCAAGTGTGAACGTGAAACAATTCGCTTTTATTATAGAACTATTTGCTCTCTGAAATAGATCAAAGAATAAATGAGGTGGGATCCCAGCATTAGATACGTTCTGTTTATACAAGTATGTAGATATGTGAACATATTCATATTTAAATTATATTTTGACAAAGAAAAAATAAAATACACAAGCAAGCTTACGTTAGGAATTCGTTTTGTACGACAATAATAATACTTTATATTTATATGTGAGTATGCTATAATAATAATTTATATTTATATGTGAGTATGCTATAATAATAATTTATATTTATATGTGAGTTTGCTAAAATAATAATTTATATTTATATGTGAGTATGCTATAATAATAATTTATATTTATATGTGAGTATGCTATAATAATAATTTATATTTATATGTGAGTATGCTATAATAATAATTTATATTTATATGTGAGTATGCTATAATAATAATTTTCATAAACTTTTCCACTTGCACGGCTTACATTAAAGTAATCATTACACTTGACGTTCACTCTGATCGACATAACAATACTCGGTAACTTCACGATAAACCCGGTATGAAAGATTAAAGTGTTCAGCTTTCCAATTCTTTTCAGATATCCAAATTCTTACGATACGTTTATGAGATATGCTCATGACTACACTGGATCACGTGATGGTGTTTAATGTGAGTATACGAGTAGTTGTAACTAACTAACCATCACGCCATTTCCACGCAGGGATTGGCAGGGAGGACGAACCGCCAAGCAACTCGGTCTTGACACACACTTCGATTCACTCACATTTATACATCGTCTCATGCATACTCTTTTGTTATTCTGACTCTTGCACATGGCTCGACTCAAGTATTTAGTTCACTTGATCGTGCCATGTCTTCCTCGGGAGTCCCCGGCTTCTTCTTCCATTCACATCCGCGTCATATGTTTTCCTTACACTCCTTTCTTCGTTCATCCGCTTTACATTTCCAAACTATCTGAACGTCTATTTCTTAATCTTACTACGCTTACATCAGCCTTGCATTCTGTATTTTATACTGTAAGCTGTATACTGAACGTCTATTTCTTAATCTTACTTACTACGCTTACATCAGCCTTGCATTCTGTAATTTATACTGTAAATTGTATACTGAACGTATATTTCTTAATCTTAATTACTACGCTTACATCAGTCTTGCATTCTGTATTTTATACTGTAAATTGTATACTGAACGTCTATTTCTTAATCTTACTTACTACGCTTACATCAGCCTTGCATTCTGTATTTTATACTGTAAATTGTATACTGAACGTCTATTTCTTAATCTTACTTACTACGCTTACATCAGTCTTGCATTCTGTATTTTATACTGTAAATTGTATACTGAACGTCTATTTCTTAATTTTACTTACTACGCTTACATAAGTCTTGCATTCTGTATTTTATACTGTAAATTGTTAACTTTGCAAACTTTGTAAGCTTTGTAAACTATGGAAACTTCGGAAACTTTATAAGGGAGAATAAATCAAATAAAATAAATATATAAATTATTTGCAAACCTCGATTTTTTTTACACGGGCATTCATGATTTTACCATATATACTCCCCAGGGATCTCATTTCTACAGCATTCAGTCTACTTTCATCCTTCCTCTGTCAGTTCCTCACTGCCATTTATCAGGACTGCTAGTTTCGCTTCTTTGCACAACTTTTTGTTTTCGCCAACCGCGTTCAGTCCTCCGTTAATGAAGTTTCAAGATTGCACCCTTCTTTAAATATCCCTATTAGTCTTTCCATCTCTCGTAAATATACTTCCCAAATACACAAACTCACCGAACTGCTCCAAGTATTCACCATTCACAACTATATTGTACACTGTTTTCGTACTTATATTCATCATTAGCTCATTCTTCATGGATACTTCGTTCATCCTAGATAGGAGGGACTGTAGATCTTCCACACTGTTAGCAATCAGCACTACATCATCATCATACAACAGGCAACATACTTGCAGACTACTCATTTTCGCGCCCAAACCCATCGCTTTCAATTCTTGCATACAATTATCCATGTATTGATTGAATAACCACTATTTATACACAATAATAAAAAGCAATATTTCAAATATATTTTTCCCATGAGTGAATGAATCAGAACAGTTCAATTTATTTGTTGTGTTCAAGAATTAGAAACTTCGTTTTTATTTAATGACTTTTTTATTTATTTTTATTTTCGGTAGTATTAGTTTCATATATTCCACATGAGCAACAAATTTGTACAATATGTATTCTTTTCTAATGTAAACTGTTACTTGTGCTTAGGAAATGAGTGTTGTGAAAAAAAACTGTGTAGTGAAAACAAAAAAAGGAAAATGTTTCAAATAAGGAAAGATAAATGTGTACATAGAAACTCAATTTCAATAGCAATTTTAAAAATTACGAAATTATGTAAATAATTAGTGTTTTACTGATATAGTGATACTACATTGTTAAAAATAAAACATAAATAAAGATAACAAATAAAAAGAAAATTAATTTAAATTACATGTGCATTTAAAAAAATGCATCATTTTGTACAAACATTAAGGCTGGAGGCTTTAAAAGTATTTATAGTATTTTTATTGAATATTTCCTAATTTATCTCTCTTCTAATGTCCGTAAGTAGATCATTGAATAATTTTTTAAAAATTTATTTACAAAAATGTAAACATATCAATTGTCTATCGCTTATGGTGAAGTTACTAAAAAAAGAGATCAAAGATGCCAAATCTCATAGTTTATAAGTTTATAGTGGGATACTCATATTTTGTGCTTTATAGTTAGAATACCCACTCGTAAAAGCAAATGGAGATTACCGACGAACGGTTTAGCTACACCGCATTACATCGATTACTTTACGGTGTCCTTAAGACTGTAGACCTCGTTTAGCTCTTATTTTTGGAAAAGTCATTGTTCTCCCAACGCGAAGAGCCCGAGGAAGGTTAGAACTGCAGTCGGGGGAGTGACGAACGACACAGGTTCAGGCCATCGCGTGTTTTATAATCAGAGGAGGGTTGTTTGTCAGGAAATAACGTCCCATTTACCTCTAACCAACCACATAAATTAACGCCAGAGAAGGTAATACAGAATCTCTTCACATTAATGGTTCACCCAAATTTAATATGTATGGCTATTACCTTTGCAGATAATCAATTATGGGCGTTTAATAGTGTGTATATAAAAAAATTAAAGATTTAGTGACTGAGTGATTGATGAGTGAAATGTAATCATGAAATGCTATGTTTATAATTTTTTCGGTATTGCGTATATTATTTTGCTACCGGTTTTTAGTATACATATTACGTACGTAATAGATACGATATATTTTTAAAAAATGTACTAAAATAAAATTATACAAACAAAAAAAAGTCCAAAAACTAGACTCTCAACAAAAAAGGCCACTTATACAAAGTCTGTGCTTGGGTATCATAATAGTTATTTTAATAATATGTCCATTATTTAAGATTTAAGTGGAAGTTTTAATTTAAACTCAAAATTAAGTTAATATTTAAAAACAATATTCAGTTGATTAAGTTATCTCTGTGATACCTCTTTGTTTAGTTTAGTTCCTCAAAAAATCAGTTTAAAAAAACGTATTTAAACTATTCTCTGAGCGTAAAAAGTTTGTGATTGTGTTAGAAAAGATATTTGGCAATCAGGAAAAACTTGTCTTTCTAGAATTACCAGTGTGTGTTTTTTTCTGATCATTCTCGATGGCGTCCTCTCAACTTCTTCTGATACAAGGCATCATACAAATAGTGTATTTTAAGTGAATAAGAAGTGAACCAATTTCAGTTTTCAAAATTTAATTTTGAATTAACAACAATTTATAAAAATCATCTAACTCAAATTTTAATGTGCAGTTTTTAATCATTTAGCTGACTAAGCTATCTAATGATTTAAACCCGTGCTTCTATTTGTTGGTGATATCATGATAATAATATCTCCAATCAATAAAATAAATACACCAAAAAAGCTACTAAAAAATAAGTACATCTAGTGATACTGAGGAAGATAACGACACAATTACTAATAAAATTCTTGAACTCACTGGCCAGAAATTTAAACAGAATTCTTAACGAAAATAATAGAATACTAACGAAAAATGGAACTCCATGACCTAAAAAGATCTGTGAACAAAATCGACGAACATGAGAAAAAAATAAAGAAAACGGTACTTTACTCAAGCAACCGCAACAGGAAAATAAAAGATGTAAATTCAACTTAATAAAATAGAAACGAACCCAAAAGCAAATAACTGGAAATTCGGGGCGTACCTTATTCAAAAACTGAAAACATTATAACAGTTTTAACAATATAATGAAATCTATCGATTGTACTTCGAAATCTCTTAAAATTACTCAAATTACCGACTTAAACCAAGGAACATCGCAAATCAACCTCCATCCATCGTAGTTACTTTACCCGAGAAAGGTACAAAGAATAAGTAATCTTATAAAAAAATATGGAAACCTTAAAAACCTTCAACCTTCAAGAAGGAATACACAATTAAAATTTTATATGTATTAATGAATAACTTAGGCAACACAACAAAAACCTCCTTTATCTAGCAAAATCTACCAGACTCAGATATAAATTTATTTGCTTCAAAAATAAGGAAAGGCGAACAAAATCCTTTTATCTATATCAGGCAATAAGAAGACATCCCGAAGGACCACCTAACCACACCATTTAACTACCTACTCTGAAAATTTTCAACACGGTCGAAGAAATCTGCATACTCACTAATTATTATGTGTGTGAAAGCCTAATTGATTTAAGTAACCATTATTAACAAAACTAAATCAATCCTAAAAATGAACATAATAAGCTCGAAAAAGCATTTTAATAAACTCCGTATCCTCCTCGATAGTTAAGATGTTTCTCTTTACGGAAACTTAGGTGAAATCGGTAGTCCATATAACTTACCAGAATACAGTACAACCATATCGAATAACTGCGAACATTCTGGGCATGTTGGAATTACTGTGTTATCATAACAACAAAAAATTTCCAATGAAATTCTTGATTGTAAAACAGCAGATGTAATAAAAATTTGCATTTTACCAAAATAACATTAAATAAGCCTTCCATTAAAGATTTTATTTTTATCAAAGATGATAATCCTCTTTTAAATCTTTCTGACAGAAATTATTTTAATATAGCAATTTTAACTGGTGACATATGTTAAATATAAACATAAATTAAAATATTCAAACCAATTTGTTTTTAAAATCACACAAACCTATTAAAATTACACCTAAAAACAAATTTAACCACAATTATTCATATTATTTACTTATTCTACTTAAATTACCCATTCACATGAACCGCCTATATGGGTTCCCATTTCTTTAGAATTTATAAATTATTTTTGCAAAACTGAGATAAAATACAGGGAAAAAGAGAAAAAAAGTTAATTCTTACATGGAAGTGATATTTCAAAACGAGTCTTGTAAATGCATAAATCATAGATATGTAATAACTTTTAAAGTTTTTCTTGTGAAAGGAAATTTTTGAAGTCGACGAAAAGGAAAAAAATAAAATAAAACAAAAACTAAAAAACATTTGCCTACGGCTTTGCTGATTCTACACGCAATGGGTAAATAATTCCAAAACTTACTCAATTTATTTCTAAAAATAGTTAGCGTTACAAAGAAATTACCCGTACTATTCTGAAAACTATTTTTTCTGTGCTTTAGGTTTCCTTTGAATGTCCCAGATTGAGTGGGCAAGTTGTGGTTTGTGCCAGATATTTTCTAGGTGGCGTGCGGCGAGGTAGAACGGTCAGATGTCACATGAGGTCGGGTCAATATTTTCTGAAGATAAATCATGTTCTGAACGTCTCTCAATATACTTAGGTACAGACTCATAAATGACAAGGGGGAAGCTTGCGTCATCTTGTCCCGCAAGTCCGTTATATACTCGTAGATGAAGCAAAATAACACTATCGATTTTTCCTGAAAAGGCCTTTACTTTTCTAAGTTCCTTGTTATCTTTGATTATTCGGCTCAGTTAAAGCTTTGATATCTTGTGTTAATTAAAATTAATACGAACTACGTTATTTGTTTTTTCCATTAATACAGTAAATACTGGTAAAACATTTTCCAATAAAATGGGGTAGCAGCCCACAATAATAGAGACATTCGATGTAGGTACATGAGATCCATTTGACTAAAATATGTGTGCAAAATTGTAAAGTTGATGTAAATATAATGAATGAGATTAATAAAATTACAATTAGATAGTATAAACTTATGGAGCGGACGGACGAAGACAGTAATGTCATTATAACATTCATACACGCGCATGGACGGGAGAAGAGGTTAAGGATACCTGTACGAGATGTGTAGGCCCGCACAAGGGACTGTAAATATTTAGGCACCGGCACACAGGGACGCATCACTATTGTCATTCGCTAGTCCTCCTGAGAAAGGTGTTTGGTAGTTTCCAAGTGGGGATGTCGTCGCCCGGAGTATACTTGATTTGTAGCACCGGCCAGAATGGTCGATCGCTTGAGGTGGTGTCAGCTGTCATATAAGCGAGGTTTGCTGCGTATCTGGGACGGCATTTGGGTCGGACCAGTCGCTGCAAGCTTGTAGGTAGGCTGGGTGGCTGTCGAGCTCAGGTTGCGGCATATCCGGGGATGGCTTTAGGGTCGGACCGGTCGCTGCAAGCTCGTAGGTAGGCTGGGTGGCTGTCGGGCTCAGGTTGCAGCATATCCGGGGACGGCTTTAGGGTCGAACCGGTCGCTGCAAGCTCGTAGTTCACTTGATGTAACGTCAGCTGTTGCAGGGTGTAGAGACTATTGCTGTCTGGCAGCGGTAAGTTGAGGCATCCGAGGTGAAGCAGCGTCTCGGCGGAGGTCTCTTGCCTGGTGAAGAGAGTAGTTCTGGGTAGAGTGAAGATCTCTCACTTTGTGAAGAAGGCAAGTCCGGGTAGATTGTAGATAAATGATGGTGGTCGATTTTCACGGTGAAACAGCGTTACAGTGGAGATGTTACTTGTTCAGGGTCGTGAGCGGGAATAGCGCGCGTGCTTATGTGCGTACGATTTTTATAAGGCGCCGCCAACATTATTTGCAGGTGTTATGAAATCATTGCATTTCGTGGTGTAATTTAGACTTATTTACGGTGAAATACGAATATAGGCCTTTGGTTCGCTTGGTATTGCATTTTTTTTTTATTTATTATTATATTATATATGTCCTATATGGGCTTTTACATATTTAGTTAGTTATAATAGTCACACAGGTGCAAAACACATTACAGTAACTGCACCAAAAACTAAAAATACACAGTAACAGAAAAAATAAAAAATAACTAGTGCAATATCCACCAAGTCAATACTGACATTGATAACAAATAAGTAAATAATGTAAAAAGTTGTAGTTAACAATAATTTATAAACCAGGCAGAAATAAATCACTCATCCTTTTGAAATTTGCCAAGTTTAGATTATTGTCAAATACATCCATATCATTTAAGTATTTGTTACCAAGACTGTGTAAGCGTTGAATTGGTGAATTCAAACTATAGTTAGAACGGGATAAAGATATGTAGAAAGTTAATGTCTGTTTTGTAGTTTGATTGGGTATGTATAAGTTTATTAAATGCAGGAGTTCAGAACAATTTAATTTACAGTCTAACAATTTTAGTAAAAAGGTTAGGTCGTTAATTTTAATCTAATGTTGGAACATTTAAAATATTCATTATTGTGTGCTCTAAAGGTATTTTATTCTTTGAATAAAAGGGTTTCTTTGAATTCTTTCAACATTTTGTTGTGCAATCTTGACTTGGTTATTTACACGTGTTGTGCAACAATTTATATTTGGTTATAAAGAAATATGTTTTATCTGTTTAAATTGATTCACTCTAGATACGTCTAGATTTGATACAGATACCTACTCCAGGAAGACATGGCAAAGTAGAGAGAAATAAATGTCTAGGTATATCAAAAGTTGACAAGTATTAGACGATGCATGAATCCAGATGAAGCAAGAAGCTCAAACCGCAATCCTGCCCCGAATTCGTACAAGTCGTCAACATTTTTTAAATTCAAATTAGTGAAAATTTATACGAATAGGTGTTATAACAAAATAATATTTGGTACGTATTTTTTTTTACAGTAATTCCACAAAGTAAACCCGGAGAGAAATAATTTCCCTGGAGGCCTATATCATCTTTGGAGATGCTGGGTGGAGGGTCTTTGAGAGAGTAAAGAGTGAACTTGGTTCTTAAAGAGACCCATGTTGTATGATAGAGGAAATACAGAAGCCGGCAGATCATTCCAGAGCCGAGCTGTTGAACTCGAGAACGAATCGTAGAAGCGACCCGTTTTCATGTGCCAAATTTCAACCGTGTGCAAATGTTGGGCGCGCGTTTGGCGTATTTCCCGACTATGCACCGGTGCCGAAGAGATCAATGACGCTAGTTCCCCAGAGCATCTTCCATTAAAATATCGTTAGAACAAGGACAGCATTCCCACCTGACGTCTGTGCTCCAAAGATTGCAATTCGTTTGTTAAGATAGACAAATCTATCAAACGGACTGCCCGTTTCTGCACAGATGTATTTTTTAGATATTTTGGGGCTTCCGACCAGAGGTGGTGGCCAAATTCTACAGTGGGGCGCACTTGCGATTTGTACAGGGTCAGCAGTTGTGCACTATTAAATTATCTGCGGGCTCTATACAATACGCCCAGCTTCTGAGAGGCTAACTTTACACTAGCTTCGATGGAGTCCCCATGCCTGAGCTGGTCACTTAGGGTTATACCAAGCATATTAATGGAGGGCTTGTTGGGAAGATTGCTTCCATTAAAGGGGACAAGATTATCATTTCGATCCCTTTTAGACGTCTAATTTTCTAATTTTATTCTGTATCTGTATTTTTTTCACGAATCACATATGAAAACCATATTGGTGGTGATTGATGACGCTTTTTCATGTAAATTTATATAGAGAGCTAAGGGAAGTCGATGAAATCGAAAAAGTTTTTATAGAGCTATAAATTTAACCAATAAACCCTCGAACTAAAAGTTTGGATGCGGATTAAAGTCATAGAGGTAGTGAATAATGCACTGCTTATATAAAGGTGGTCCTATTTCCGTGTGGTTGTCGTTTTCCTAAAAATATGACGTATTCGAACCCAATTTAAAAACCATAACTTTTTGAACAAAAACTAATTTCACAATGAAGAGCAAAAAAAGGTAAATTTCGATACAAAATAATTTTTAAAAACTCCACGAAATCAAACCTTTTTTCTCGAAACCCAATAATTCCTGCACAAGTTCTATTTTGCTTTCGACTCGACGATGTTGCCAAGTAAGTAAGGTAGGTAACTTTAATTTGGAATTTCATTTGAATCATCTCTGAGAATGTTAGCGAAGGAGTATGGATATGAGTATGTGAACGAGATTGCAATTCAGGAGAGGAGATGCAGAGATATCAAAACTTTTGGTATATTACGAGTACCAACATTACGTGATGAATTTTCGGTGTATACACAAGTAAGTATCAACATTAATTCATATGTCGCGCAATTAAATTTGATGCGAGCAACACAGACTTCGCAACCCTCCGAGAGCAATATTCTCACGAAGCGTAACTGAAAAACAGCATTTTGTTTTAACGAATTCAAAAAGGATATATCCAATACTTTTGTTGACATTTGTGACTAATGATCATAATTAATAATTTATACCGGATTCCCGTAATGGTCGTCATGCATTGTCACCCCGTCCTTCCTCAAATGAATATCACGATGAAATGTTTGTGATTCCATGACAGCTAATTAAACTACAAGTTACAAAAAAACTTTTCCTTGACCAGAGGAGAACCAAATTTCTGTGAATTTTTTTTTTTTGCTTTTGTTCAAGAATTGTTTTTTTTACTCCATAACATTTTTTTCATACAATGGGAAATTTTACCCCCTAAGTTACTGCAAGTAACTTGTCACCGGGAGTTGCAGATGTCAAGGAAACCATCATATTTATTGAAAAGACAAAATAAGAAACAGGAAAAAAAACATTAATACATAAGATCACTTCCCAAAAGCCAATACTTTGAGCATCAGTGAAAATTTTACCATAGAGCAATTGTTTTTAAATGCGTAGCATTGCTCGGTAGCTTGTTAAATATTAATGGTATGATGTATTTAAGGGTTCGTTGACCATATTTATTTTGAAACATTGGTACTATCATTGCTATATTTTGTGTTCTTTTGAGAATTACTTAATATTGAGAATCAACATTTTTTTTACATGAATACCGCACAAGAGTCCCAACTGCTCCCAACCGTCTGGAGCCAGTGAAACTATGGCTTCCCCGATTGGGGAATGTTGTGAGGCTGAAGGAATTGGGGAGGGGAAGAGGAAGTTTCCGAAATACCTGGCTATTCAGATCTACTCACCCAAGACGGCTAAAACCCATTTCAAGCAACCTTTCAATTTTGAATAGTGGTCTTTCACCAGGGCGATACTGAGAGTATCTTCCACTCCAGGAACAATGGAAAGTATGAAAAATTTTCTTTAATTTTCAAGTTTAACCAGTACGATAAAAAAATTTAAATTAATGTAGGTGGATTTATTAAATATATTCGAAGCACGATCGTACAGTTGTTTTTTTTTGTATTTGCGGAACGACAAACAACAATAAGCCGTTATTGTTCCTACGGATTCTTTTTGGTATTCAGATCAGACTCATACAATTTATGCTGACAAATTCACAAATAAAACGTTAACCTAAATTTATTCGCTTGCGAAATGGATTTTTATTACATGGTTTTCATAATAACTCAAGTATTAATATGCAGGGTATTTTACCGATTTTACAATTATTTCATTCATCAAACGCTTACGATTATTTTAAAACGAAGGCGGGTATTCAGGACGCTTAGACAAATTTGAGACCCAGTTTTAAATTACTTATTAGAATCTTATGTTCTTATAGTAGGTGGGTACCTTAAACCATGTTTGTAATTTAAATACTGGTCAACTTTTCACTAATAGCACCGTATACATACCGATGCACGTTAGTGTATATGTTGGAGCTTCCTCTGGGATAAGTAGCCAACATTTTAGAAATGAATGTGCTTTTGTTCTCAATGAAACAATGTAAGTTTTCTGTCACGCTTTGGACATATTATAAGTACCTTGGAAACTTTAAAAAATCTTTAGAGGTGTTTACATATCGACCCCTTGGAATAACAAGGTTCCATCTCAAACGGCAATGTTTTGCGATAATGAGTGTTAACGTTACCTTCTATAGAGCACATTATCGCATGACGTTGCTGTGTCAGATGGAACCTTGTTATTCCTTGTTGTTCGATATAAGAACGAGGATTTAAATAGAATGTGAAGGCCTTAGGAGAATGACACGAGATAAATGAACCAAATCTCGCCCAGGAACCTGCACTCGTGTAGATGAACATAATTTCTGAAAGAAATCTAATGTAAACTTTTAATAAACACGATTACATTAGTGAAAACACAAAATAATATTTGAAGTTTGAATTCATATGGGTACCAATTATTTCAATTGAGGTTTTATTTTTTCATAGATTTATCATTGTTACGCACGAAAATAACTGAGTCATATTAAATATCCATCAAATTTAATAACAATCACAACACCCAATCTCGCAACGCCCATAAATATGTTAAATAAAAAAAGTAATAGAAAAGAGAATGGATTCCTTAAGAGGAACGGCTGCGGTGACTGTTTCATACAAAACTGAATTTTCGATTGGAGGCCAAAATACCCATCCAAACTGAATGATCTATTTTTTTTTAATTAAAGGTTTAGTAAATATCTAGTACGGATGAGAAGTATTCTATTTATTTTTGTTTTACGTTATGAAATATCGGCCATTAAATGAATTGATTTTTCGCGATTTTAGAGGCGTCGTTAACAATTATTTGGGGCTAACGGTGATTTAAAAATCAGTAACCCATCTGCTTTGAAAATGTAATGAAATATGAAAATAATTTTATTTTTTAAATATTAAAATAAGGATTATGGTGGACTTTAAATTAAATTAAAAACGACCAATTTACGGTGGAACACAAATTTGCCATACAGAATTTAAAATATCGACCCGAATAAACCTTTTTTTTTTAAATGTTTTATTTTTATTTATGTAATCATACTTACATAGCAAATGTGACATATTTTTTTAAAAAGTACGATAAACTCGCAAATAATTTTCTAAGCTGCCTCTAAAATTATGAAAATCGATTTTTTTTTAATGGCACATACGAGTACTTAAAAAATTAAAACAAAAATAAATAAAATTACTTTTATTCCGTAATGTTTATTAAACCTGTAATTAAAAAAAATAGATCATTCCGTTTGGATGGGTATTTTGGCCTTCAATCCAAAATTCAGTTTAGTATGAAACAGGCACCGCAGATGTTTCCCTTAAGCTCGCAAATAAATACACAATGTGAAATGCGAGTAACATGGACCATTGAGAAATGTAGACCGTTTTCCTGGAGTGTGCCGAGAACGTGATCAATCTAAGAGCTTTCAAATTAATGATGCATTAGTAAACCTCAAAAACCAAAAGTTCTAAGCTATACGATTTCCTGGCACTTAATGGAATAAATTACTCCGAAAATTTGTTTTCATTCTGAAAATACTGTCAATAAAATGAAAAACCGTACTTTCACATTCTCCTGACCCTTTTCAAAAAGTTTTATTTTACTTTTAAAAACCTTGATCGAGAGTCTCGGGGTAACAAAGATGACCAAAAGATAATTATTAAAAAAGCCTAACTCGGGTTGGAAGTGATAAGAAAAAAACGAAAATAAAACTGATATTTATTGGAAAGACGTCTTTGGTGCCAGGGAAGTTTGTTTTAAATTGAACACTCTCGATATGTTAAAGTTTTCATAGGAATGGCTTATTTACTTATTTTACCTGACGGTGAATGAAATTGAGATGAGCGGTTGGATGCCATAATGACTTTTAACTCATCAATCAAATACTGAGTAAAGGAAAGCTATAATATAAATACGCTTAGCGGGAAACTCGACAATTTCAATGTGTATTTCTATTTAATTCTCTTAAAATAAAAACAAAGGTTTTAATAACTGAAAGTCACCCACGATAAAAACATGTATTCCTATCACATAAATGTAACAGCTCATTTGCGCAACATCAATATTCATTATCTGGAGAAAAAAATACTTCACAAGCATAAATAAATGCCTGGTAAAAATAGTTAAAAATCAATTCAATGAAAAGAAAATAAAACAAATTGCTTTTCTACCAAAAGTATTCAATTATCTGTTAATTCGTATACAAAATTTAAATGTTCACAATTCATTGAAACCCTAATTACAGATTTAAATTATACTAATAATCATACTATGATTATTTTGAAAAAAAGAAAAAAAACCTTTGTAAATATCTTTCACTTATTCATTTCAGACCGGACGATCACGAGCATCCTCAGACTGGTACAATTAAATCTAAATCCATGGTATATATGTAGCATTTGTGAAAGGAATGAGTCCCAGTGCTTTTTCTATTATTGTACACTTATGACTGAGAAATTTGTTTTATTGTTGACGGAACGGTTCTACAATTTTATGTAAAACTACTTTCGGTTTGGTTTTACCTTCTGGAAGACGGATTAGATTATTTTGGTATTTTTATTTATTTTATTTTTGTAATGTCTATTGTACCAGCTTATATTTAAATAGTCGCTTAGTATTTTTATTTTATTTCCTTTTTTCCATTAAAATTTTCAATTAAAATTCATATTAAAATGGAATTCCACCACGTTATTGATATTTTCAAAATTAGATATAACTATATAGATATAACTATATCATCATGATGTTCACTCCTCGTCCAAACATAAGAGTTCGCTTCTATAGAAGAGAAACATAAAAAAAAATAAAACAAACAAAAAAAATCGAAAATAAATTTTAAATGCACTGTAAAAGGTATTTAAATTTATTGTACCTCTGTAAATAATAAAACACTTGGTATAATATATATCTACCATGCAATATTTAACGTGCATTTCCCACTATATATACACATATATATATATATATATATTAAATGTGGGAAATGCACATTAAATATTGCATGGTAGACATTCTACGATGCAATAATATCTTATATACTGTTTTTGTTTTTCGTCGTTTCTTAGAAATGTCATAAATTTGAGGTCCACCCCCAAAAAAACTACGTTGATGCTGCAATGCTATTTCTTCGATTTGACGACTAAAATGATTATTACTATAACTGCGTTCGTTCGGTTTGATTGTTGAAGCGGTCGTGGGAATATTTTTCACTCGGACAATTTAAATGGCTGATTCTGTCACTTGAACGTGTTCCACTCATTCCGGCACGTGCGCGCGTGCGATTATTCAAGTGCCTTCATATTATTATGCTGTTCGTAAGTGGGTGTTTTAAAGGGGCTTTGAAACTAGCCCGCTGGCTCTGATTGCTAATTGCCCCTGATGCGAGCGCAGGATTTTCGCTGCGTGAGAGAACTGCCCAACGTGCAGGGCCGCATTTTTTAAATTTAATATTCAGCTACGGTTCTATCGCTGTTGGATTGCCAGCGTGTGTAATAAATCACATTTTTGTGGCAAGGTCAATTGAGCGCGTTGAGTGACCTTCGCTCCAGGAATCCCACTCAACGCTTCTGACACGGAGCTCGTGTGAACACGTTCAATACACCGGTTTATTCAGGCATCGATTCATCATCGTGACATTTACATGTATTTCGTTTTAAAACGCAAGCATTATTTTGGTAATGTCAACATGACGTTTGTCCATCCACCCATATATGAGTATGATATCTACCTGAATAAGTAAACTTTCTGTAATTATCTTTAAATAAGAAATCACAGATTTTGGCGCGCTAATGAGAAGAATATCCACTTAAGTAGTATGTTACATTTGTGGGTACCTAATAATTAATAATGAATTTCATTTAAAAGTTTTTTCATGTTTCTTTAAATCTCCCCCACTAACTTTTAGAAGTACGTTCATCATTCATATTTTATATGCCTGCGTTCTAAAGTAAATATGAAAGAAAAATATCGTAACTTCTGAATATAGAACAACAACAATCGCTCAACTCGATAGATGTTACATGTCTCGTGGTCCATTTTGAAATTAAAATTTATGAATATGTTGCGTTGACAAATGAAAATAATTCTACACAAAACGTCATCTACAATCAAGTATTCAAATATGGGATATTACTGGTAACATACTCCGGGTAAAGCTGGGCATAAAAGAAACTAGATTTTGTACTAAAGTGTCAAAGGTTCGTGAATCTATTATTGTATTTCCATCAACTTAGCGCGATCCGTTCAATGTTCTTTAAAACGATAAATAGAAAATCACATTTCTTACTGTTGTTTTAATGGAGAATCGTTAAAATTCTTTCCAAGTGGATGAATCGGCACGAATTACTTTAACGACATGCGAAGGTTATCTCTTCAACCGAATATTCCAATCTTATAAAGAAATTTTGAAAACTTTTTCGAAGTACTTTAGGAATTAAATCTATATAATTTAGGCAAACATTAGTGAACTCAGTATATGAAAAATGTTGGAAGACCTGGCCAAATTACAAATTTAATTATTCTAATAGCTTACTGGTAGTAGTAGAAGCTCATTTGATAGTATTATTTGTTCATGAAGAAGTTTCTAGAGTTTGGTTTTAGTTAATCTGAAGCTTTCGAGAAACGCATTTCAAGAGAGAAAATAAATTCTGGTTAGAAACAACTTCATGTTTCAAGGAGCATAAAAACTTTTGTGATATTGAATGGGAAAAAGAAAATTTATACTTCAGTGAAAAGTTTAGTGTTCACCCACGGATGGACCCATACTTCAATCAAACAGAAATGCTTTACTCGAGATAAATTGTTCGTAAACTTCAGAATGGTTACTTTCGTAGGTTTCCGACGTATAACGTAGTATTCACAGTGTATTGTATTAATGATTATAATTTTCCTTTATTACTTTATTTCCACATTATTCCACAATAACACCTACTTTCGACCGCTAATTGAAAAAAACATACCCATTTAGTACCATAAGAATGCCATATTCGGCATAAAGTGTTTGGTTTTTTGAAAGCTCATAATAATAATTAAGGTTAAATGAAAATTCTTTGTTTAAAACCACTTTAGTGAATTTGTTCATATGTCGACCGGTTCCGGTTAATCTTAACCTTCCTTGGAACTGTAATCATATAAATTAACTTAAAACGGCATATCAGAGAAGGAGAGAACATCAATGAGGGGGCGGCCTCTTTCCCCCTTTTTCTTTTTTATCCTAATAAATATCCGTATTTTCTATTAGTTTACATGATAATGGTCCTGAGAAAGGTTAAGATTAACCGAAACCGGTAGACGAATATATCAATTCAATAAAGCGGTTTTAAACAAGGAAGTTTTTTCAATTAAGTGTAATATCAAGCCACAAAGTGCCTGCTTTATTCGATAATAATAATGGCGCCTACCAGCTTTTACCCATAATAAATGACCAGAAATTCGGGAAAGTATAGAAGAGAGTTAAATTTAGAAAACGAACCATTAACGCTATGTTTTTTTTTCAAGATAGCTTGTCGATTAAATCTAATAATATGGACAATAAATCTTTTAAATTAATATGATTAACCTTTCATCCATTTTGGGACCATTGCATTCTAAATTTATGGTATATAGTGATGGAAAAGGAGATGAAGAGAAGGAGATGGAGATGATGAACAAGAAGCTTGTGAAGTACCTGAATATTCAAATCTGATCACTAAGGACAATACAAGCTATTTTTAGTGATTTTTTTATTTCTAAATCGTTTAATTTCTCACTAGGGTGATATTTTGTTTATCCACAACACTGAAAGAGATGATCGCGTTATGTAGAAAGAGCAACACAGTAAAAATAATTCACAAAGATATGTGGACATTTTCAATTGGGAGCTCAAAAAAATGTAGAGCTCCGAAAAAAGTGTTTATCTGATTCGTTTTTTGTTGTTGTTATAAATGATGTTATGAATTTTATTTCATATTATTTTTATTTCTTGTTTTAAAGTCACAAGAAGGAAATGCATTATTGGTTTAATTTTTGGTATTCTTCTCAATACATATATAAAATGTAAACTGTCGATTTCGCGAAAATGAATAAATATTCCCTTTTTTGTCAATTGTCAAGAATCAAATTATCCTGACACAAAACCGTATTACCTTAACCTAGCCTCGGAGGACCACCGCCATACCAATAATGTTTTATCATGCTACCCAGTAATCCAGCTATATTTTTTAAAATTTTTATCGAGTTAATTTGTATAGCGAGGGAGGTATTTTATTCGGCATGAAATATGTTTAAGGAAAATGATTTATTTTTTCAATTCGCAGAAGTCCTCACATCGGAAATGTAATCAAACTCTCGGATAAGAATTTCTCGTACACTGTTGACATAAGAGAGGTTGAGAATGCATACGTGACTTTGCTGAAGTTTCCAAATTCCCAAATCAGTGAGTTGCGTCACCACGGGTCCCGAGGAATTTTAACGTTCCGAGGTCATCAGAGTTCGGGTGGGGAAATTCCCCAAGAAGTCATGCCAAATTCAAAAAACAGCAGTAAATTATAGGGTTTTGTTTATGCTTTGGATGTCCACTCGGTCACGCCTTTCCCACATTACTAAAGTAGGGTTCTAAACCTACAGAAACAGGGTTTGTTTGGACCGTTCATAATTATGACTTCCCATTACTTCTCCCAAACTTATTTTAATATTCAAATGTGTACACAAAACATCTCTTTTTGGTTTGCCATTTAACTTTTGATTTTCGTAATAATAATAAGAGTAAATTTCTATAGCGCAGTTTTGTGCAGATTCACCTCAAGTGCGCTTTCTACTCACTAACCTAACCTAATTATAATTGTAAAATAACAAACATACTAAATACTAGTACGAGGTTTCTTCAAAAGAAAAGGTGAATTTCGATTTTTTTCGAAAAGTATTTATTTATTCATTAATATCCATTTTCTCCCCTTCAAAGTAATCGCCCTCAGATATAATGCACTTATGCCAGCGCTTCTTTCAATCCACGAAGCAGTTTTGGAATGCGCTTTTCGGTATGGTCATCAGTTCGTTCTTCAATTCTGACTTTATCTCATCAATTGTGGCAAAACGCTTTCCTTTCATTGGTCTCTTCAGTTTCGGGAATAGGAAAAAGTTGCAGGGAGCCAAATCTGGTGAATACGGTGGTTGAGACATGATTACGGTGTTGTTTTTGGCCAAATAATCACGAACAAGCATTGATGTGTGAGCTGGTGCATTATCGTGATGCAAAATCCGTGATTTGTTTTTCCACAATTCCGATCGTTTGGCCGTATTGCTTCACGCAAACGTTGCATAACTTCCTTGTAGTATTCCTTATTAACCATAAGATCCGTTGGCAAGAACTCATGATGCACCACGCTATTGTAATCGAAGAAAACAGTGAGCAAAACCTTCACATTTGATCGAACTTGGCGTGCTTTTTTCGGTCTTGGCTCTTCTGGCCGCTTCCATTGGGATGATTGGGCCTTGATTTCGACGTCATACCATATACCCACGTTTCATCACCAGTTATGACCCTTTTGAGCAAATCTGGATCGTCGTTGACGTCATTCAACAACTCCTGAGCGATACTAATGCGACGCAACTTTTGCTCAAAATTTAGCAATTTAGGAACAAACTTCGCTGCCACACGTTTCATGCCCAAAACATCCGAGAAAATTGCATGGCATAAGCCGATTGATATGACAACATCCTCTGCAACTTCCCTAATAGTGATTCGACGATTTTCCAAAACCATTTTCTTCACCGATGTTTCGTTTGTTGACGTGGTTGCAACTCCAGGACGCTCATCGTCATTAACATCTTCTCGGCCTTCTGTAAAGCGCTTGTACCACTTATAAACACTTTTTTGAGACAAAGTAGACTCGCCGAATGCCACAGTCAACATTTTAAGTGCGTTGGAGCACTTTATTCCATTTTTAACGCAAAATTTAATACATATTCTTTGATCCATTTTTTTCAAAAGCAAAAAGTCGAAGAACACACAAAAACGTAACTAACCTTTCCAGTTGTCAAAAACAAACCACTAATACAAAATGGCTGATAATACAAACATTTGATAAACATATGTGTACCAACATAACAAAAACAAATCGATAATCGAATGTACACAGCCCGCGAAAATTCAAAATTCACCATTTCTTTTGAACAAACCTCGATCTGTTACTAAAATAAATATATACATGCAAAATTAAAACTATGACATAAAATATTCATGAGCAGGTATTATAATATAACAATTTAGAAACTAAGGATGTAAATAATAAAGTAGGAACAAATAACAACAGAGCAAGAGAAAATTATATGACATTATACCATATGCATGGTTTTTCACTGGATACTAATGGAATTAAATAACTAGGGGAGAAAACCGCAACTAAATAAGCTATGGAGGATTAACGGAAAAAAATGTCCTGAAATTCGCACATGAATTTATGTTTTACATCGGATAGGATTTTTTGAATAATTTCGTTTTCAATACCCGCAAAGCTTTGTCATCATTGAACCCTCCGATCAGCTATTCATGAATGATATTTTAGCGCTGAACGAATATAATATTTTATCATTAAACCAAACCAAAACATCAACGTGCCCGATGTCACTTTATTCGATAAAATCATTCATTTCACCCGTTTTATCTCAGCGCAGAAGTTATGAATTCCGTTAATATCCGTACGATTCCGGAACATTCTCGAATAATATATATACTATACAATAATAGAATAACATCCCACTATATTTATCAAGAGGTCATACTGTTTATCATTACATACATAGAAAAGTTTTTTTTAAATCGTTCCTCATAAAGCATTAAAAAAATCGGTTTATTTTATTTTCCTTTAAAATATTTTCCACATAAACTTATAGTTTTAATTCTAAGTCAGTTTTTTGATTTCGTCAGATGATAAATACATTAGAATAAAGCCACACGAGTAAAAACAATGAATTAAAATGAACATTTTGTGATATTGTCATATTCTGTAGGGACTTCTTAAATTTAAAAAATACTGTACTGCATAGAAAGAGACATGCAATTTTGTAAGGGCTATCAATATTAAAATTCACAATGCCACAATGTTTATATGAATACCGCACAGGAGTACAACTGCTCCCAACCGTCTGGAGCCAGTGGGACTATGACATCCACCATTGGGGAATGTTGTTGAGGAGGTGAAGGAGAAGGGGGAGAGGAAGGTGGGGAAATACCTGGCTATTCAGATCTTGTCACAAAATACGGTTAAAAGCCATTTCAAGCAACGTTTCAATTCTGAGCGGTGGTCTTTCACCAGCGCGATACTGAGAGTATCTTCCACTCTGGAACGTGCGCAAATATACTATATATTATTTTTAATTGAATTAATTGTGAAACAGCACAAATTAATTAAATAAAGCTTACTTTCCAACGCCGGGATTTGAACCCGCGACTTTCGGTTTCTTTGTTGAGAGCCTTACCCCTCGACCATGGAGGCCGTCAAATTAAATGCATTTGAATAAGATAAGCATGATGCATTATCTTCGTATTTCACTGCTGTGGGAATTGAACTCCCAACCACAAATGTGAAAGACATTTGTATATACTTACGCTTCGGAGTTCATTACTACGTTGCTTACTTTAATTAGTTTTTTTTTCTTCTTTTTCTCACTCTTACTTACTACCAGTTTTTAAAGTAAACGGAGTATACCTATGAAATTTTACTTTCCTTATAGGATTATGGTACTAAGTAGATAGTTTGTGTTTTCTTGTTTGAGGTTCTCCTCAAGAAATGTAAGCTTTACGAACTTGACTTGCTTACCTAAAATATAGTCAAGAAAATAAATTGAAATTAAAAAGGTAAATGTATAACAGTCTTTGATTGCAAAATATACTCTTAACAATAGTTAACAAATTATGATAATGTATATTCCATTGTGTATTTTAAACTATTATTCTGTCTACATTTATAAACTTACGCCATCTTCACATACTTATTTGCATAAATTACATAGTCACCAAAATAAAAAAAAAGCTTTGTAAACTGAGAATGTATATTTTGATATTTATAAGTCAACAGTGATCAAATACTGGTTCAAACTATTTTTGTTGCATCTTATCCTAAAATATGGGAATTGATTTTTATTAAGAAATTCAAAACCTTCCGTTTTATGACAAACATCCTGCCATTGTGACGTATTTCATTTAAAACTTATTTTTAACATTTTTACAGGGCTATAATATTACAACAAAGTTTATGTGTCCACACTACGCCCCTGGGATGAATTAGACAATCCTCTTCAGACGCCATACTGATCAAAAGTTCTGAAATATAAATCGCCATGGTTACATAAATTCCGAGCTTTTGACTTTTTAAAGCGGTACTAAAAATATAATTTTCAGTCAAAGTAAGAATTTCTTTTTACCTTGATGACTTAATCTATGTAAGTTTTACTTTTGTGCGTTACGTCCTTTACTACTACTTTACTTTTTACTTTATTTTTTCTTTCTTCTTTAGCATAATATAAATTTTAGTTAATAAGTTGGTTCATTCCGTGAAATAATTCACCGTGCTCCTGTTCTTTTTGGTTCATTCCTTAAACTCAAACCCATTACTGATATTTTTATAAAAAACCTAAAACAAGATAAAAAGTTTTAAACATGTTATCCCATTAGGTGACTTATTTTTAATTATTTTTTGATTGAGACTCTTTGAAAACTTTGAACCTATTGTAATGTTAATGACGACTTAAATGCAAAGTTGGTTACTAAAACTTTTAAGAAATCTGGAAGTGGTTAAGAAGAGTAAATCTTTAGAACTGTTCAACTAATTAGCGTTTGAAAAAGAATATTGCGATAAAATAACTTGATTAATCAGTTTTTTAAGAAAATATTTTGCTTTCATTAATGTTAAATAAAATATCTGATTACTTATTCTGAAGAGTGTCTGGAATTTAAATCATCAAAGGTTATATTATGTTTTCGGAGAAATATATAAAATCCAAGCAAGGATTGGAAAATATGACATTGGATATCGTACCAGTTATGAAAGGATCTCGATAATATTGTTGGACTTACAATATGCCGAAACGCGGTGGGTATTTTATAATAAATGACATCGTTAATGAAGGAACTTATTATATTACAGAACAGGTTCGCGAAAAATTAAGTGAATAAGTTATGCGATTATGAGGAACTGATAACATTTAAAGGTAAGTTAAAAAAAAACCAAATCGACACCGCTATCTTTTTAATCAGCAAATATAAAAATATTCATTTTTCATAATGTTTCAAGTTCATTGTCCTGTGATTCTATCGAGCACTCCGCGAGATTTCTTGTATGTTTCATTATAATGTAGGTACATGGGAACATTTGATTAAAATCATCTGGCCTTATCTGATTGTAATTTAATATGACAGAAAAGGGAATGTATCAAAATATTGTAGAGCCTGAAAAATGTATTGCCACTAAACCGGGTTATTAACTTTATGTGATTTGTGTGATTATCATATCACAAACAATGACATGAGTTCTAGCCGCCATTATAAGTAGTTATAGCCATTTAGTTATATTAGCGTAACATAAAAATTTGCATTTTCCGTACAAAATTCTATAGCATTTGTACGATTATTTAATGAGAGGTATCAATAAACCAACCTTTAATTAGCACGCGGTGATAATATATTATTGTTCAGAAAACTAACCGCCGCTTATGAATATCTAGTTTTTGCAGTTAGCTTCCTGTCACAGCGACAATGCTACAAAAAAGGCAAGCTAGTTTCAAATTTGCATTTTGAAGTTTCATTCCACGGTTAACAACGTTAATATAATGATGACTTCAAGGCGAGATATTTCTCTTCGGTAGGTAAATTTTGCAAGCAACATTAAACAACGAGAATGAGTATTTGCTAGTTACCTTGAATGAGCACTGTAATGTGGACATTCATCCCGGACCTGCAGCCAGTTAGCTGCGAGTTAGCAGTATTTTATGACTGGCGTAGCGACCGCCTGGACATTTTGGGCAGTCGCCCAACGGGGCAAGGGGGGCGATGCGCCACAGCAAGCAAAAGTTCTGCCTGCGGCGCCCTCCTGCAAAGTGTACTTACATAAGTGCCTATATAAAAGAAATGGAAAATTTTTAGCAGGTCTTAACCCTTTCAGACTGTATGTACGAGTATATTTGAAAAGACAGAGATATCGGAATGTTTTCCTCTGTATCTAGAGAAAATAAAAATTGCGGTTTTCGTTATCCAATTTCAGACACAACTGGCTTTAGCGCGCTATTATTTTCATTGAATTTTAGCTACTCATTCAGACGGAAGACATTTTGGTGATTTGAAAGATGATTTTTGTCTTTAATCTCGACCGAATTTTTTTTCACAAAATGTTCAGAATTTATTTTTTGAAAGTACATTGTTTTTGTAAATTAAATTGTAGAATTTTAAGAATTATTAAATCATTATATTTTTTTGTATACGGTGTATGATTTGTGATTTTATTTGACAAACGCCCCTGAATACCTAATTTACTTTCGGCAATAACTTAGAAAGTACTTTTAAAAAATAATTTAAAAGTAAGCAAAGAAATTTCAGATAACTTCACCAATTGTTATAAATCATCAAATATGTTCTACTACTACTACCAGTTTTAATTCGGGTCTGGAAGGGAAACAATTCACCTTGGATGGAGATGAAAGCCGTCTCTAATCACGTAGTGGCTCATGGTTATCTTCAGGAATGCTTATCTTCGGGATGTGTTTGATTTAACTCATGATTTTATGGATTGCTTCACTTATGTGTACAATAAAGTTAAAACAATATATGAAAGAACATAAAAGAATCAATAAAGTAAATTAAAAAAAAATTGAGTTGAGAATATACATCTGAAATAATCTCAATTGTATTATTTATTTGTAAAATCTAAAACATATTGATATTTGAGGTATTGAGATGTGAAAGCCTTTATGTATCATCATGTCTAATCGTGTTATATCAGAGATATTGAGTTACACCGGTCCCTTCTCAGAACCTCCTTTCAAGTCGGGTATCCTGAAGTGCTGAGTGTTAGCCCATTGTCCTTACAAATGTCAGTTGGACATTATGATATTCAACCGTAGCAGTGATTAGACGACCTCAGTGGGTTTGGGCCTTCGTAGTATTATTTCAAGAAATCGCAAGTACCTATTTACATATAAGATAGCGGAGATTACGTACCGGTACATGAGACTCTTCCTGTCATTTCCGTTTGGCAAACAAAGACTCTATCCATTTATCCGAAGCAAAGTCTGTAGAAACCCACCTATTACAAGTACATAGTGTATTTTGCAGATCACATAAAATTGTAGAAAGAAAGAAAACAAAATCTACGTCGAGATTCTGAAGTTGACATTCCTGTCTGTTACATTATAATCGAAATTCAAAGAATGACAACATTTGCAAAATTGTTCCAATTTACTTTAGGTTACAATACTATATTCAGTTTTATAAATATGTTCCATTTAATGCGTTTTATGGTATAACTGAGGCAATACAATCAGAATTTTTAGCAGGTTTTCAATTTATCGCATATTCTGTTCGATGGAGTCACTAAAATTTTCTACTCTTTTTTGTGAAGTTTCGGCCTTTTAACAGTTGAGTTAACTCAGTGAAGCTAAATGGCAAACACGTAATTTACACGACGCTACCAAACTTTGAGAAAAACAGAAGTTGTACCCTATCCCCACTTCTTCTGACACTATCATCCCTAAAACAGGCGTGAACTTCTATAGTCAATCCAATGTTAGAACGACCCACGGACGCGCGACGCCACTTTCTCCGTCACTTGTGTAGACGTTAACCCATTCACATTTAAATAAATAAATTAATATTATTTAATTTTAATTACCGACAAAAATTAACACGATTTACGCATTTACATAATGATGGTGATAGTATTACAATATACATATTGCATTTTATGTGACATCAGATTCATCAAATCGGCTAAGGAATTAATCCGAAGTTGAAAATGTCATGCCCTTGAGGTGATTTTTCACAAAAACGGCGCTATACAAATCATCCAATAATTATTATTTTTATCATCATTGCTATTAAAAAAAACTATTATGACTCAAATGATTCACTCGAAATGTCAAAAGCCAACGAATCATCATTATTGTCCTCGAGTTCATCAACAATATTATCGACATTCCAAAATTTTTCTTCGATACCAATTATATTTCGAACAAAATTACCCCAGTGCTCTGGCGTAACTTTTTCGATTCCTTCTTGCATGAGTGTTCTCACGTCACTTATCTTGAAGGAGGTATTGTTGACTTTTACGTGGTGTTTTACCATCGACCACACTAATTCGATTGGGTTTAATTCGCAATGATAGGGAGGTAATCGGAGCACAGTTTTGTTTGCTTCGCTCGTAGTGACATCTACCACATACTTGTTATATATCCCCCTGTACGAGCTGGCAACCCGCAACAATTCCGCTTTGATCATTGTCGTGTCAACATTTACTTCTCCTTTTTCTTCAAGCCACTTAAAAATGTCACATTTTTTCCACTGTTTAGTTGAAAGCTTGTCTAATTTGACAGAATGATATGGGGCATTATCCATTAATATGCAACAATCTTCATCAAGAGATGGCAAAATATTTTTAAACCATTCCAAAAATGTTACCCCATTCATTTCGTCGTGATAATCTGCAGATTTTTTTTAGATTAAAAAATTAACAGACCGTTCGGAACAAATCCTGCGTCACTTCCGATGTGTAACACTATTAACCGTTTTCCCTTACCTATTGGATTAGAGGGTTCCACGGAAAGGCCGCGTGCGAAAGCATCTCGTCCCGATTTAACGGTATTATCAACCCATTTTTTTTATTCATCACCTGCATTAATCAAAGTTTCATCGAGGTAGTATATCGTATGACCTTCCCTATGGTGTCTCTTGATAGCTCGTAAATAATCTCTACGCCAAAGAATTAAGTCTTCACGCTCCGTCAACAAACTGTCACGTTTTCGATTGCAATATTGAAAACCCAATTCCTTTACTATCTTATGGAAAGTGCTGCGTTTAAAATTTGGTAAGGAATCATCGTCGTTAACTGCCTGCAAAACTTTATTGATTGTCGGATATTGTTTATTAAAATAAAAGGAATGAACTTTTGATCGAATGGCATTTTTATCGAATTCGTCGATTTTGGTAAATATGTTCAGTCGCTGTGTCTTTTTATTTGGTGATTTAACTTCACCGGTTCTGACATATCGTAACAATGTATTTTTTACGGTGTGTACCCCAATACCAGTCTGCTCAGAAATTGAGGGAATGGCACATGTTTGCGACATATTAGGGTCCTCAGATATAAATTTTTTGTACATATTTACTATCATCCTGCGTTGAGGTTTGTGTACGACCTATAAAAGAAAATAAAAACTGATCAACACCTACATTCTATAATGTTATATACTACAGTATTTACATTCTACATCATTGATTTATAAAAATGCACTATTGCAACTTGAATAGATATAAATGAAATACATAAATAATGCCTAATGCCGAATTGGTGATAATGAGATTGGCTGAATATTCATTTTACCTCACGGTGTGAACGGGTTAATTTTTCAGAAGCGCGGGCACACAGCTAGACAGTCTGCGACGTACTGAATTGGCATAGTGTAGCCGCAAGCCGTGCGCGGGGTGATGCGACGAAGGCGGGAGGGTGGGGTATGCGCAGTACGAACGTAATTTTGAACCACCGTTGGTTGTTCTTACGTTGAACAGACAATAGGTGTGCATCTATATGCAGATCTATCACTCAAATCCCAGATTAACAAGACAGTAAGCGCAGGTTTATTTCACCTGCGCCAAATCAAATCAATACGGAGAAATATTCCAGCTAATGGCACAAAGATGTTGGTAAATTCTAACGTTGTTTCTCGACTTGACTACTGCAACGGCATATACGCAAGTCTCCCCAAAATATATACTGACAGATTTCAGTTAGTTTGCAAGGCTGATAACCGGCGTTTCCAAATACTCCCACACATCTCAACATCTGCGGAACCTTCATTGGCTTAAGTGTCCTGAGAGGATCCAGTTTAAACTATGCTGGATGGTCTTTAAGGCGATACACGACATGGCACCACCCTACTTGGCAGAACTATGTACTCCAAACGTTGTCAACACTAGGCAATCATCTCTTCGATCAGCGTCTTCAACGGCCATAGGAAAACTCTCAGTACCTAAACGCAATCCCAATACCAATTTCGGAAACCGAGCTTTTGCTGTGGCAGGCCCAACAGCCTGGAACAAACTCCCTTCACATTTGCAAAAAACCGACAGCTCTACTGAATTCAGAGCAAAACTAAAGACTCAAATCTTTTTAAATTATCGTTTCCAGAATAATGACCCCATTGGTCTAATGGTGTTTTCGAGTACTCAGTCCAATAGAATTATTTATATACCTATTTACCTTCTACCGCCGGGATTACCATCTTCAATTTCAATAAAAAATATTACACTTTTGTGTGCTTTACCACTGACAGCACGAGCAATAATCATATCAGGTATTTATATTATTATAAATAGGTATGTTAGTTCTAAGACTCTAGATTTAAGCCATAGTTGTAAGTCATTTTGCAGTATTGTATATAAAATATGCACATGGTCATAGATATGTATTAGTTTTTTTTTATATGAATACCCCACAAGAGTCCCAACTGCTCCAAACCGTCTGGAGCCAGTGAGACTATAGCATCCCAATTGGGGAATGTTGTGAGGCTGAAGGTATTGGGGAGGGGAAGTATAATGGGAAGAGGAAGGTGGGGAAATAAAGTTTTAAATATGTACTAGGTTTATATATGTGTTAGGTTTATATTCTATTTATACCTACTTAAGTCTAAATTGTAAGTCACCAGCTATAACTTTTAGTTGGTATGTCAATACCTATAAGCCATAGATGTAAGTCACTAATTATAAGTTAGCCATAAGTCTTATATAGAAGTAATCCAATTATTATTATTATTATTATTACTTGAATAGATTTTTTTGTTACCACCAGTAATAGAACCTATTCCCTAGAGTCCCCAAAAAATTATTCATAAGGACGGCAAATTTTCCGTTTTGAGGCATGGTTCAAAATGTTACCATCGATCTTTGTCACGCGTATCAATAAATACAAATAATAACGTTTCCGAATTATTGTTTTGTAAACTAGGCATGAATTGTAGACAATTCAGAATGTGATGTTTTAAAGAAGGTTTTTAAGTACATCGAGTTAAATAAATGAATCCCAATAATTCGTGTTGCTTAGTAAATATGAATAAACGATTACCTCTTTCCAAAAATAACTTACAGACTTAATGTTTAAATAATTCAATAAGCCTTACCCGAAAATTATCAACACCATAAATAATACATTCATAAATTATTTCCTGTAAGTACTTTCTAGAGATTTCCACACGAAAGTTTCTTTAAAATTTTAACGACATAAATAATCTTATAAAAATCATTAGCATTGTTTGGCAGCTCATTATGTAAAGTGGGTTTTACAAGGTTAGTTATGAGTTGGACACTACATATTTAATTTTAAAATTAAGATAATTGTTTTGTAAATATTGAGAACGGTGGTCGAATTAAATTTAAATTGACATTTTTTTCTTTTGTTTTTAAGCTTTAAGAAATTTTTACAAAATTTAAGACAAACAGTTCTGATAAACCACTTTTTAGTAGTTTGACACATACTCGTATGTAATTGAAAACCCAGTGAAAACTATAGGAACCTACTGGCAATTTTACAATAATTTAAGTTAATTTAAGGACAAAATTTTGTTGACCAAATATATTTTTCACGGAGGCTCCAAATTATACCACATTCAAGCGATGGGCATGATCATGAACTTAAACCAATAATTTACTTTTATTGACCTACAGATTGCCATACTAACTTGACCTTCGAATATGCAATTCGTCTCACACTTAACGGCTCTTTATGTAAACTGTTCAATTATCAAAAGATATTTTTTTACCGCAACATTAATTTAATTATTGTCGTTTTAATTATTCGCGTTAAAAACATTACAGATAGTTTTCATAAAACAAAAAAAAACCTTTGAATATTTATTTTATATTTTATTTCGAATAAAAATTATGAGTCGCGAAATATCTGGAGTTTCAAAAACGCTTAGAATTCTTTGAATGGTCGTGTTCAGTGATTTAATAGAACCCCAATGGAACGTAAAATTTGGAATGCAAATATTATAGTGAGAAGACAAAAATTACAACAAAATCTACAAGGGAAATACTGCATCTGTTTAATGTAGTGCCTATTTGTATCAGGTTTATATTAAATGTTGCAGAACATATGTTATTTTATTACTTTTTTCTCATTCCATTCCATAAGTATAAAAGTTTGTAAAAATAATCACGTTTACCACATTTTACAAATCTCTTTCCATGGGCATACATATTACCATACTGACAACAAAAAAACATATTAGAACTACTGAAATCTGTTGGTATCCATGCCAACATAATATTACACTCGTTTAAGTGAACCACAGACAAATTCAGTAAGTACTTAACACCCATTCAGTTTGTAAATTTGTTTGCTAATAAAGCCCTTGTTAAAACACCCGTAAATTATTAAAGACAAAACTGTAATAACCGTAAATATATAATTTTCACGTTTAACGCCCGCGCCGTTTTTATTCCGAACATTTTCGTGTGAATCAGCTGTGCGGGGATAATTTGAAACTTCCCTCGATAGGGTAAAGTTAAGCAGTTCGGGTGATTGTATTGCTTTCGTGCTATTTGGGGCTCTATTATAATTATTTTACTGGCTCGAACAAAACTAACTAGCTAATTACTGGCGCGTTGTTTAATTACCTGACAAAATTGCTTTGTAAATTGTATACTACTGTTTTTGACAGGATTAGATTTAATTATAAAAATCAATTTAAATATATTTGGCCAATATACATTGGCAAAAAGTATTCACCGGCTAGCAAGTGTGGAGATAAAATAAAAGAATATCGTAGGGTATTGGATGCCACAATGCCGTTACTAAGTTAAGATGTCATTCATTAATAATTAACTGAATAAAACAAAGGTTGACTTCAATAAATAATATGTTTTCCGTGAAATCGTATATAAATTTATTTACGTAGTAAATTTACTGCTCGTTTCAGAATTGAAGATACTCTCAGTATCGCTTTGGTGAGAAATCAGTATTTAGGATAGAAACATTTTTTTTTTAAATGATTTTAGATTTGTGTGCAGGCTTGAATAGCCAGGTTATTTAATAGCGTTTCCCTCTTCCACCATGGCCTTTTTAACATTACCTAAATTGGAAAAGTCTCACGGTCATAATGGCATGGCTCAGGCAAAAAATATTAAACGTTGAAATGCGTAACGCTATAATTAAAGAGCCTTTTTCTAGATCTAGGCAGCTATTTTTAGATAGCCCGAAAATTCCATCACATGCCTTCAAACATCAATTTAAGTATAAAAAAAAAAAGTATTCTTAAGCATCTATTTCTAAAATATTGTGTAAATCTCGGGCGAACCCAGAAAGCAAAGCGAGTTTGTTATGAGAGGAGACGCTGAGTCTACACATAGAATTGTCTTGAATAAATAATTGGTTTGGGCATGATTCTTCGTTAAGTCATTTATATTCAAACATAAAGGTGTCATTCTGGTGACTTGTTTTCAGGCAAATGATTGATCGCTTTCGATAAAATTCCAATATTCCAGGAAAACATAAAAAGTCAATTTCCTTGGATTTAGGGGACCAGACAGGCGCCAATTACGAGTATAAACTGATAAAGTGAGAACATTTGGATAGAAACGCTCCAACTATGTATCAGTGTTATAAACAATTAAGCGGGTGAGGAGTTCTTCACTCGTATGCTTTCCCCCGATCAACAGAAATAATTTTTTTTTTTGGTATTTATAAAAGTGTTTTTCAGACTGTTCTTCGAGAAACCTTAGCAGTGCAGCTATGAAAGTGTTAAACTGTGAAGAAAAAATTCAAAAGAATATCACGGCAGAAATAATGGGCTTATAATGTGGGATAACCCACCACGAATAGGAAAAACGATTGGAATGAGATTCCTAAAAATCTTCAGATATGATTCGAACCATAAAGGTACCAGGAAACTGCTAGTCGGACTATTAATTGGACACCTTCACATATAATAGTTATAACTATAAGAAATGGAAGACTGTGGAGAAACATGCTGAAAATTACTCAAAGAACTGGTGTACTGTCAAAGGAATACAATTAACATATAAGATGAGCCTATGTCTTACGGAAACTACATTGTCCGTCTCCATTGAAAATAATTATTATAAATTTAAAAATCCTTCTTTTTTCTAAGCGCACAGAGAGTTATTTGTATTACACTGTTCCCATTATTATATTTTGTTTGCCCTTTACTACGTTGATGTTATTAAATAAAGCCGTTGATTAATTGTAATAATACATTTTCTCCCCTTTCCTCATTTCTTCATGATGTCACTAGCATATTGTGTTTATTCGCTCTAGAATCTAGATGAACGTTTCTAGGAAAGCCGAGATTTGTAATGGTCAACTTCTCCATAAAGATGAGTTAGTTTTTTATACATAACAATCTGATACATATGTATAATTTTAATCGCGGGTGAATGATTTCACAAAATTTTGTTATGTCATGAGAATCATTCTATTGTTATTATCATTATTTATTTGTGAAAAAAAAAATTGAAGCTGATTTAATAATATCTTTTTGTGGGAGACATATTTACTGCTTGGTATTTGAATATTATATGTAGGTGCCCGCTCCTAGGAATATTTATCTTGCAAAAACATTTATCTTGGGGGTAATTTTATTCTGTTTGTTTTATTTTCTATAAGTGTGTCAAATGCTAAAACAAAAACAAAAAAATCTCCCGAAAACTTTTGATTCTTTTAAATTCTATAAACTATATGGAACTGTTATTGAAAAGTGTATTGATAGTTTCATATTCCCACATAAGTTATATAATTTACATATTAATTATGATAGTCTAGACCAGCTAATAATAATAAATGGCCACCGATTGTGATGGATTCGAGTTTTAGCAGAAAAATCTTTTTTTTATACTTTAAAATAATTCATGTAAATTTGGAGCCTCGAAGAATAAGGGTGCGCACCACATTTTAGAACGATTTCTGGGTCGCTGAAAGAAAATACCAGAGCTTCACAGAGCTCATAGTGGGAGAGTTTATTGTAAACACGTTCCTTAATAATGAATTATAACTTGTGAATTGTCACTTTTGTTCCTTCTCACGGAAATAAGTCATGCAATTGAGATCCTAAACAAAAATATTGAAATCGAAGATAACAGGATTCTACAGAAATGAACACTTGATACGACACATATACATATTACACACTGGGTTACAAGATAAAGGACTTAGAAATATTCCAGTGACGGCAAGTGGTATAAACTCGGCGATGGAAAAATATCCGAAATAATCGTTAATTAGATTGGGGAGTTGTACAATTTCGGCATGAATTACGTATTTGGAAAAGGGGAAGCAGATAGGAACATTGTCGAGATTGCCATTTTGGGTAAATATAATGATTTACAAGCATATTAATTGACATACTAAATAGAATCAACACGGTGTAGTTGATGTTAAAAATTAACTAGTTGCTAAGCCGCAAACTAGTGCCTCACCTAAAATAACTAAAACAATTGAAACAAGGATTCTTTGAACGACCCGTGTCTAAGTCTAGGAGACGCCCCTGAAATCGAGAAGAGTTAAAATGAATAGGAATCCTGAGACGCGTTAAGGGTTTGCAAAACAGAATTCCTATGGATTATTACAAACATTCCTTAAAAAGTGGAGGTTTTATGCACTTAAAAAAAATATATTTAAATTTTTGAAGATAATTTCTAATCAGTCAACAGGCTAAACATGTAATTATGTGAAATTCCCTCGATAGAAAAAAATCCCAAAGTATGCTCCGAAAATTAAAAAAAAACGGGCTTGTTCTGTTATTTAACATGCTATGGGTTTGAAAAAAATTGATACTGTTTCTTTAAATGCTACTTAACACATTCAACTTAAGATTTTTGATATATCGTAAATATGTCGTGTTTTATTAATATTTATCGAAATGTCACTTACGTCAATTTATTCTAAACACTCTTTACATTGGCGCGCTCTTTTTATCTTTCAAATGTTCTGTTACATAACGCAAATAACCCATAAAAACTAGCCGCTCGTTAGACATCAGCGCCCCTAGCGGCAAAAAATGAACACCACTCGTACGCGGGTCCGGTTCAGCCCGCGCACTCTCGACGCATCATTCTCCCCGCGGATCTGGCCTTGGACGCATCATTCTCCCCGCGGATCTGGCCTTGGACGGATCATTCACCGCGTGGACCTGGCCTTGGAAGCATCCTCCCCGCGGACCTAACGACTGAAGATGGCTTCCTACCCGGCCACACTACCAGCAATTGCCTTCACCAAACACTTCTCGCCTCTACACGAAAACCCGTGAGCCGTATCTTGCTTTTCCCCTTCCGTTGTGTTGCATTCTATTCAAATCACATTTAACCATGCCCGTTGAAGAGAATTTCCAGAGAAAGAGTTTACCTGTAGCATTATTGTGAGATTTAGGTTAGCCTGTTCCCCATGAGTAAATTAACTATGTCTGTACCTTTCTCCAAGTAAACTACTGAGTTTGAAAGCATTTGAGTGTTTCATTTGATAAAGTATTGAGTCGAATTCCCAACTATAAGACCGCCTGTCGATTCACGATCCTGCAGAAGAGCTCCGAGACCTGCCGATTCTGAGCTAGTCGAAGGTCCCGAGCCGAGCTCCCTGGAAGAAACCCCTCACCGGGTAAGCCTGCACTTACACTGTCTCCTGTAAATACACCTACCTAACCTTCCTCCTCTCCTTCTCCCGTATTCCCGCATTCTCCCCGTCAAATCCAATTCTTTACAGTTCATATCTGCCTTTCAACATCGGTCAGTCGGGATTCGGAGCCCTTGCCACACAGACCCGTCGCTGGTTTAGCACCTAAAATTACGTCATTTCATTACAAGAATTTGTTTTACGTCTTAAAAAAAAAAAAAAATTAAATAATATTATTTTTCAAATATGGGAAATAAACAAAAAAAATTCTCGTATTTCTAAGAAAATTTTATATATGCGAAAATATAAATGGCCGAAGCTAAACTAAGGTAAGAAGATAATCATACATTTTTTTTCTTGTTAAAATATGTTTATCATGTAACATTATATAGATTATAATTTTTTTTATTTATTTATTTATCTATTAAAAATTATGTTATAATTTATTTATTATATTTGTATTTCAGAAATCGTGTTTTGGCAGATAATATACCTAATGCATTGGAAAATGGAATTGCCCAGTAAGATTTTTTTACGCACGATTTCATTGTTTGTTTATTGTGTGATTTGTTTCCATCAGCATAATATTTTGATTATCACTTTTTTATGTTAAAAAAGAATGTCGCATCGGGATTTGAACCAACGTTTCCCCAACGACAATCAGAGACACTACCACAAAGCTACGCAGTATGAATGACTCGGTGACAAAATGTTATGTTTTTTATCGTTTACTGCAAATTTGTTTTACAACGTTCTCGGTAGGTACCTAACCTACCCGTATTTGTCGCCGGCCTGTTCGAATTTTGAAATCTGTCAGTATGTATTGTCAGTACAACATGCCGGTATTTTGACCAAGTTACTTAAACTTTTATGACCTATATCCCTTTTTGTGATTTTAACCGATATTTCAGACTTATCTGTTTTTATGCATGTACAGTCGTGGTGGGCGAAGCGGATCGGTTTAGTGAGCCGGATCACTAAATCGATTGGTATTTTCAGGTGGGTGGTTTTTAGTTCAGCAATAATTTCATTAATTATTTCGTTTTTTGGTTAATAACTTAAATCAACTTTATTAATCAACAAAATTAATAATTTTTTTGGAATATATAGAAATTCATGTTATTTTCAATATTAACAACATTTTTCTCTTTTTTAGGTCCAAGGGCAACTTCACGTCACTAAAAAAAACATTTGTATTTTTGAAATATGGTCAGGTGAGAAGAACCATCTCAAAGTAGAGATGATTCAACGAGACGAAGAATTTTGGATGAAAACCATGGTTGGTAAGCTCAAAGTGTTTTATATGGAATATGTGTTGCCCGAGTTGGTAGACCCTCGCCTCACGAGGAATTTACAAATCCGCGAACCATCAACCATAAAACACAAAACATCTGATCTTTTCTCCACAGTTACATCCGAAAGCACAAGCAAAAAGACTAAACCTACCACATCATCTCAAATTTCCGAAGCGACTGATTCCATTCTAACATTTGAGCAAATGTAAAGTTTATTTTTTGATTGTCATTGTATGTATATGGGGAGACCCTTTTGGTATCTTGTTCAATAGCTTCATTCAAACGGACAAGGAGTGTATCACGTGTAGATAGACCATTGTAAACTAGTATATATATTTAGCTTTTTTATGAAGGTATGTCATAAAAAATATAGGTAGATATAAGAACATTATTTGATCATGCCTAAAATTGTAACTATTTATTATTGTATTGTTTTAATGAATAAATAAATATTTACAAAAAAGTCTTTCATTCGACAAGTTCTTATAAAGAATTTTTTTTTTAAAGACATGAAGGTTGGGAACCACTTTCAAAAATACCCGGGGTCTTTGAGTAACAATATAGAGTAGTCACTCTAAGCTCGAGGGTTTTAGACACAGATATTTTTAATCAGACGTAATATGGTATTAGTCCTATGGTATTATTATAAGCACCTGAAAAATCATACAAATTGAAACAAACAAAACACACGGTAAACAAAAGGTCGCGGGTTCGTGTCCCGTCTGCAGCATGTATTTTTTATCGGAAGATTATTCAATTTGTATGATTTTTCAGGTAATAATTATTGCTTATAATAATTTGTTACCATATTTGTGCTATGCATAAAAAATCTTGTCTTATAAACATTAGTTTAATCATTTAAAATAATTAATTATTGATTTTAGAAATGAGTTGGAACATTCTACCTATCCTTAGGACTGAAGACAATAAACTATCAAGCTAGTGACGGAATTAGTATGAATAATATATCCAGATGCGCATTAAGAGACCAGTGTGTCTGTTGTTTTGTTAATATTTTCTCGCATCTTTGTATGCGAGGAAATATCAAAAACTTATATCAGTAAGTAGTTCGATCTTGAATCCGATTCGGTGTCCAGTGCCACTGGGAAGCTGTCTTTTATTCTGCATTCAGATTTACGGTTTTGTGTGGAATGAATAGTCTTGACGACTTCGATTATGAAATTGAGCTTACCTAGGTTTAAGTCACTAGCTACAGGTCCAAGTTGTAAGTCGTTATCTATATTACTCTTAGATGTAAATCACTAATTATAAGTCTGAATTAGGTAATTTCTAGTTATTAATCTAAGCTGCAAGCCATTAGTAATAAATCTAATATGTAAATTATTAGATATAGTCTAAGTGATAAGGTATATATTGGATAAATTATGTTGTGAAGCGCCCTTGAGGTGATTTCCTCGCGGAGACGGGCGTTTGAAGTGGTCCATTTGTTATTGTTATTATTATTACCTAAATGGATTTCTAAACCAAGCAAAAGGCACGTTTGGCACTCACATTACTGGTAGGAACGGTACCTATGCTGTTTCAATAATTGGATCAAACAGTGAGTAAATATCTTACTCACAATAATTGGTTTAAAGGAGATAATTTAAATAATTATAAGTTTGTTTAAGTTGGCGAAGGATACCTAGTACGGACCTGTGCGAGGAACAACGGGATGATCGGTCTGGAGTACGTAGAGAGATAAGATATAGTCGGTTTTGAGAGACGAGAGGGGGGGTCGGTCTTGGGGATGCAGAGAGAGTAGTTGGTTCGATTTGATAAGGCGAGCGGAAAAGGGGAGTTTTGGGAGACGAGCGTGATAGTCGAGGTTTTAGGAGAGGAGAGTGAAAGTCGCGTTTTAGGAGGAAGTAGGTCCGGGGGTTGTATGGTTTTTTGCATGCTAAAAATACGTGAGAGTGGTACTTAATGTTTTCCGTGTTTTGTTTGTGAAATTAAATTAATATATTTTGGATATGCACTAAGAAGTATGGTAAGTTTTTATTAATTTTCTAACAAGTACATTAACCTGTTTCCTAACATTTGAAAATTCTAATTACGTTACAGAGTTTAGATTTGATAGATATTTTGTATAGTTGACCAAAGACGTTCTGATCAATTATCGGTATGCAAATACATTTTAAGGTTGGTACATCTAACTTCATTAAGTATTTTACGGTAACCTCTCTTTTCACATTGAATTATATTTAAACGAGTACTATAGATAGTTCAATAACCTTCACTCAATACCAGTGCTCAACTTTTAAATATTCAAAAATACCTATTTTTATAAATACATTTAGGTATGTAAAATAATTTCCAGTATATACTTACCTGTATAATTGTCTTTTATTGAGTTAACTCATAATCAACAACCTCAGTATCTGATTTTATTGACCTTCACCTTGGATCCCGCGTGCGCTGTTTAGGGTGTGAATCGAGTGGACTGCCTGAGGCTCCCTATCACGTAGAGATGCGGGAGGAGGGAACGATATGCTAGTCTGGTTTCGCCTAATTATCCCTCGTGGAGAAAGAGCCAGACTTTGGATGTTGAGAGTACTCGTTGGTGTAGAGGATGGGCCTGGTTTGCTTACCATCCTGGCGCTGGTGAGTTATTTTCCCATAATAGCGTCGGCATTTTGGGATTGTTTGAGGGGACTCACATTCCAAGGTGTCATGGATCGATGCCTACCTTTAACGATGTTCAATAGCGAGGGGACGTTTTCACAGTAGGGTTTAATAGATGGGAATAATTATTGGTCATTGGCTTTCCTATCCGTTTTACTGCGAGGCGAAGGGATAGGATGGGCAGTGGACGCGCTACCCTTTCCTGATGTACGTGTGGAATTTTCCTGGTTGTATAATGAAATCAATTTGGCGGCAGCAGCTTTCCGAGACTCTAAATTTAACAGTGATCTCGTTGTGATCGAATCATAACGAAGACCCCACTCACCAAATATCACACTCCGACAGAAGTTCAAGCATGTAAAATTTACGTTTAAATATATGTATGTATATGTGTATACAAAATGTTTGATGTATCTATCGACAGTTTATTATGGTTATTTATTAATGAATATGTATATGCAATGTTTGGTGTATGCATATATATATATATATATATGAAATAATTATTATAATTACGTATATTTCCTATAAACACCATTTATTATATTAATGTATATTTTTTTCTCTAACATCTAAAATCAAAATTAGCGTTACTAATTATTAATATTCCAAACAACTTTTATTAATTCAAAGGTCGTTATCATTCTAATTAAACCGATAAAACACAAATTTGCCACGCTTCCCGACGAGGGTCGCTGACACGGAAAGTAAACAGTCGCATATCTCAATGACCTACATTCTCGACTGTATTAAACTGGGTCAAAATTCCAAATTACCCCCTTCTTTTATCGAAATATGTAGATACATATAATTATGTAAATATATTCGAATTTCAGTACATCTTACAAAAGAAAGGGTCAAAAGAAAATGTCGGCATTTAATTGAAAAATAAAATAACTATCATCTTTTGAGATGAACTACTATTTTTTTTTTTGAGACCACGTACTTGTAGTTTGCGTACAAAAATATTTTTATAGCGCCGTTTCCATGTGAAAATTCAATTCAAAGGCGCTCCATATCCCTTCAAACATATTGATGAGTTCAAAGGAACGAACAAAACCCACAATAATAAAATTATCAAAAATAATCACAACCATTCGTCGACGAAACGTTCCCGAGTTATGTTATAAAATTAATCTTATCTTCGATTTAGAATTTCAAGATTCAGGCCTTGCAAATTTTGAACCTTTTGGAGTCCTACCCTTTTTCCAAACAATATCAATTTACAGTTAAATATAAACTACATGAGATAGTCAGGGTCTCATTACATAAATCTGTCAACCAAACCAAAACGTAATCTGTTTTGTGTATCGTATTATCGTCTATATTTATATTCGAATGTAAGATTTCTAGATATTTGGCACAGATTCACGACCTGTGTTGAAGATGTCAGACTCACAATTTTTTGGGAAACTAGAGTATTGTGGAATATAAAAACTCATATTGTTTACATATATTTATAATTTGTATCTATCGATTGGACAGAGATAACTGCTGATTGTAAGCGTAGTTATTTCTGAACTTTTGTTGCAGAGGACGGTCTTTCAACCCGGACTTTGCAAGAAATCGCAAGTACCTAATGTTGTTTGACGAGGGGACGAAACCGGTTTGATCTCTTTTAAATGTAGCTGTCTGGAGGACGGGAATTCGGAGGGTTTTGGACCCATGAATATGGAAGGTGTTCTTTTCCGTCGAAGTGCAGGGGATTGTTCAGATCAAGGCACGAACTGAAATTGAAGAGGTGCCGTATACTGGCTGACTCAGGCCGTACGTCTGTGAGGAGGGGGTTACCAACCGGAAACCTGGTCATCGGAGTACTTTAGGGGTTGGTCTGGAGCCGAATTGCTGGAAAACAAACCGTATTTGATCAATTATCATAACAAAAGCTGTAATAACTAAAATCTAATCACGTAGTTGTAGAAATTTAGGAGAGGATGGAGATGGCGCCAAAACATGTAAAAGTGTACCTTTTAACCATGAAAATTATTGAAACTAATACATGTAGAATAACACTTAGTACGATGAAGAAAGGCGATAATACTATGATAATTACATTTATGTATACCAAATTTAAAATTGTAACTACGTCGTATTAAATAGATCAGGAATAGTGCAATTAGTATAACCCAGAAGCTAAGTTTTCCTATTAAAACTCACGATAGGTAAAAATAGAATATTTAGGGGCAAATTCTAGTATTCCTATGGGAAATTAACGTAGATTGCATACTAGGATAATAATAGAGAGTTCAGAGCATTAAAATCTAAGATAGGAATGCTAGGAATATAATTCTATCAATGGTTTGCGAGAGTCTGCCGACGCTACAAAGAATAGGGATTACCACCAAATAAGACCTTGTTTTTCCAATAGTCTGAAACAAAAATCAATCATAACATAGACTCGGAGAATCTTAGGAAATTGTCCACATTCCAGTGAGAAAATTTCCGTGAAAATTATGAAAATCGGAAACACTCGAATGTTAGCATAGGGCTAGATGTCACACGCTGGCCAAGGGGGAGAAAAACCTTAAGGCGATCGCTTGTTTCGCAATCGTCAAAATCATGAAAATGGTGTTTTTTTGCTTTGAAAGTTTGATTACCTATAATTATTCTAGGTTCTTCAGTAAATTACTGTGAATGGAACACATCCTTGCCCCAAATTTAACCGAACATTTTTTTAATATTTGTTTCTTTATAAGCCTAGAAAAAAATTAAGAGTGAGGGCTGTAAAAATGGTTTGATATCCAGGATCTCCCACTTAACAACAGTTTATCTAGTTTTGTTTTATTGCGTAATGTAGAAAAAATTATTACCCATTAGATGACCGTGAAACATTTTGAATTTTAGCCCTAAATATAACAGCATAACATAAAATACGTGTTTTTAATAAAATATTTCTTACGTAATATCGAACAGGTACCCGGAGGTTCATACAATTTTCAACTCTACAGTTACTGAACGTTAGGACGTATTTCAATGTTCCACTTCTATACCGAGTTAGTTCACGCCCAACTTCGGTGGCGAATAGACGTATTTATAGTTCGCATCGCTTCGTTCCGTGCTACTTTTTTAAGATATAGTTTACGTGCAATCGAATTTGAGATTCCCGAGTGATATAGTATAATGGGCAACAAAGGAAATAAAAAAGTGGGTCCACTCAGCGGACTAAGGAAGAGAAAAGTCAACGCTGGAATGTTTGGGTAAGTTCCAATCATCTTTATTTATTATTTACGCCCAAATTGGGATTTACACATAATTACCGTTGCTAGAAATAGTTCATTTAAATATTCTCAGAAAATTTGAATAAATTTTTATTTCATCAATGTATTTTTTTTACAGGAAACTATATCAACCCGTAAAAAAACAACTCGTAAAGAAGTCGCTGAGAGTTTCCGGAGAACTTTTAACTGTCAATGAAAATGTACAGGTAAGCTGGAACATATTACCTATCCGCTTTTAAAATTGTATTATACTATAATACTCATTTCAATATTGAAACAACCATGAAGTATCTTTGTCAATACGTTTGGAATAACGCAATTTCCCAAAACATCGTCTTTGTTATTTGACGGCGGGTATCAATTTTAGTTTAAAATCATTCCACTTCGCGCGCATTCCAAACCGCCGCACAGTGGTCACGATAAAAAAATTATGAAATCGTCAATTATTTGGTTATCTTGAATTATTTTAATTTTTCATAAAAATTGAATGTAAATTACATTTTATGGATTGAGCGTTTATTTTTTGATGAACGTGCATTTATAATAATACATTTTTAACAAAAACAACACGTAACAACAAATAAGTGCAAAAGTAATGAAACATGTTTTAATTGCAGATCGAATGTAACAAAGAAAATAATGCACCGCCACAAAATTTCTATCAAAAACGAATATCTTCATTAGATGAGACAGAAGACACGGATTTTAAAAACCATTCTCTTGCGGTGAGTTATTATTTATTTAGATCTTAAAATTAAATAAACTTACCAGTACTTAAAATTTTTTTTTATTAATATGTAGGTAATATTAGCACATTAAAAAAATATTTGTTTATGTAAAATTTATTACGTGCATAACTTGTTTAATAAAATGTTACTTTACGAAACGTGTACAAAATTAATTAAATGTGTTTTAATTGCAGATCGAATGTGACAAAGAGAACATGACACCGCCACAATTTGTTTATCAAAAATCTTCTTTTCAGGAGATAGAAGAAAGTTCCTAATGGCCTAATTAGGTAAACACTGGTTAAATAACTAAAATCAATGTAAAAATATCTGTATCCCAAGTAAATAAAATCTTAATAAATACTTTTAAAAAGAGTGAAGTAACCAATAAAAAGAAGGCAAAATAAGTAACTTGTAAATGTCTATCTATTTATTATGTAGTTGTGTTCCCATAGTTTCTTCTTTGTAATAAAACTCATAAATTGTTAGTAAACAGGCGCACGGTGGGAATGGGCAGGCTATCAGAACTGGAAGTTGAAGGGGATTTGTTTTGAAGCCTATTACGGGATAATTCTACATTTTTATCTACATATGTTTTAATAACAATAATAAACTAGATAATATTGTCGTTCTTTACTGGAGTTTTTCTATGTATTTAAATAATATTAAAACAAAATAAATTAATAAAACAAAAATATATTATTTCGTTATTTTATGTTTCACGACTTTACCAAGCGTATCCACTGTGTTATTTTCGTTATAAGGGGCGGGTACGTCTTTTCGGCACCCTTTCTTCTAATTGGTTAAACGATACGGTCGATCTAGTCCAAATACGCCCCATTATGAATTTTGTGGTGACCGGTGGATGGCCTTAAGTTGAAAGGAAAACTACAAAGAGTTTTCCGATCACATTAGTCACGGTCGTGGCGGCAAAAAGGGTCCAGGTGGAAGTCTCGGGTTTGAACATCAGTACACTGAAGTTAAGTTACAGTTATGGGCGAGTCACCATGTTTCGGTGCTCTGTAGTTATAAACGAAAGCATCTCGCACAGTGGGCGTTAACCCAGCATGCATGATAATATGGCGTTACAATTTGCGGCTACCAAAATGGCTTTTTAGCGCGCTCTGTTTTAGAGACGCAGTTGACTGGATCGTAAGCGGTGGGCAAGAGGTAAGTGCCGAGCGTGGGCCGCGCAAGCTGCCGTTGTCGCAAACGTGGAGCTGGCGTCGTTTTACCGTTATTGTTCACGAGTAGCTAGAGTCCTCCTAGGATCTTTCTGTCGTTACGTAACAGGCTCAACCGGTTCTAAGCTTCCAATATGGACATGACAGATATGATCATTATTTAAATATGTGATAAATAAAAAAAAATCATATGAATACGTATTAGTTTACTATTGTTGTCATATTTACAAGGAGATAGAATATTTTAATACTCTTCCCAAAGAAGTAAACAAAGAAAACCAAAACTAATTATTATCTAAAAATTATTAATTAAAATTATAAGCAATATTTGAATCCATTAATTCTACCTAATTTCTAGTACTTAATATTCATTATTTATATAGCCCCGTTTATTATGTTTAACTACGTATTCTTATTGTTGTTATCATGTTTAACTCCTCAAACTACAAACTCAAGATCCGGTTGTCTTCATTGGCGTAGTTGGCGCATATTATTTCCAATATATTGTCATTTTGTGACAATTATCATAATATGAATAAAAAATACGTATATACATATATTCTTCAATAAATGTACAGTTATTTTGTGGTATAATTATTAATAAAAATTATAAGATTTTTTATTTTTTATTTTTTTTATTATGTAAACGCCCATGGGGCTTTTATGTACAGATACATCATTTTAAAAACATTAAAGAAAAATAAAAAATAGAAAACATTCACAAAAGGTAAAATACACATGAATAAAACTTAAGTTACACATGAAAAAAGAAAAAAGAAAAAACTGCACCAAGACTAAGCATACACAGTAACAGAAAAAATAACTAGTACAATATCCACCAATTCAATATTAACATTGATAACAAATAAGTAAATAACGTAAAAATTCGTAGTTAACGATAATTTATAAACTAGGCAGAAACAATCCATTCATCCTTCTTTTGAAATTTGCCAAGTTTAGATTATTGTCAAATACATACATATCATTTAAATATTTGTTACCAAGACTGTGTAAGCGTTGAATTGATGAATTCAAACTATAGTTAGAACGGGATATAGATATGTAGATATAATTTGTTTACAAAATATGTATTATTAATTTCATTAAATATATATTCATTTCATCGCCGACAACCCGGGTGTTTATTGGTATATAATTGATACAGTTATATGTAATTTTACCGTCTCACTAGACGGTGCCCGTTCTGAAACGGGTAAGAATATCTAATATATATTTAAAGTATGAATATAACTTCATTGCTAAACTGTGAACTCATTAGTATTATGACAAAAATGCTTGTTATTAAACATACACGGTTTGGGTAAACTAGTGAACGTTGAGGATACAATAAAAATAATTTAGGTTTTCTCTAAGACATTAATATTATGCATTACTAGAAATGTGCGAAATTACTTCTTTATACCTCATCATAATAACCTTATCATAATACTATATCACTTTGTTATTCCTGTACTTGTTCGTTATTTTATCTATGTACCTACTGTGATGTGTTTTGCACCTGTGTGACTATTGTAACTAACTAAATATGTAAAAGCCCACGTAGGGCGTACATAATACAATCAATAAATAATTAACGTAAATAATAAATTAACCAATAAATTAGCTTATTTTTTTACCTGAGATTACATTATTTTTATCAGGCATTATATTACCTCCTTGTAGATGTTGCTGTAATCAAAAGTTCGGAGGACGGATATAATATCCCCATTTGTCGCTTGAACCGTAGATACATCATTTCTGAAGCATTCTAGTTAACTGGATCCGTGTAAACACCGTTCACTTTATGGTCACGGAGAAAATGTTCGATGGTTGGAAGATGACAAAGTTAATCTCGCATCCGTGGCTTGTGGCTCGGGTCACCTAATTGTGTGGGAAAGGATGGACCTTTAACTTGGGTGCTTATTTACATTAACCCATTATATGGCGGTTTTGTTTTGAAGGTATGTCTACTAAATCTGTTAAAATCCCTTTCGTTAGACTTACATAACCACTGAACAAATGAATTCTAGAAATGCGATGTACGTACACTAATTTGAAAGAAAGCTGATGTCACCAATTGTCAGTATATCTTTTGACTATATTTGCATTCACAACGAACTGTCGTTTAAAGAAACAACGCAAAACGCCGCAATTAAGAGTTTTTGATTTGTGAATTTGATTTTGTTTATTTATCTAATATCGAATAAATGCTTATTTTGAGACATAATCACATTTTCCGTCTAATTACTATATAATATACTTACACTAAATACAAATATCTCTAAACATCACTTTTACTTATATATATATTAATTTTTTCTTTCATAATCAAATTGCAATGTACTTACGAATGCATTAATGAATTAATAATTAATGCTTATACATGTACCATAAATATTACTTAACTATTAGAAAATTACTGCATTAATGTACACTCCTCCCCATCCACAAGCAAATGCTTTTAATTTATTTATTTATCTTTATAAAAGATAACGCATAAGGGATTGATTAACGTCCGTCTCCTGGGAAATTCCTGTGTCGATATATACGTTGGTATAAATTATATGGAAGAGTACTATTAAAATATGTTACATGAAAAGTAAACAATATTTCATCAATTAAAACAAATATATTGTTTTCCTTGAGAAGCGTTAAATAATAACAAAGTTTTAACATATAGTCTAATAACCACTAATCATTGGATTTCGTTTGGTGAAAGTAAACAACATGCATTAAAACCATTATGCTTTTTAAACTTACAATCTTCGTATGAGCCATCTTGCTGTTGTCATTTAAAACGTTTTAAATGATCGCACCCCCCTCATGTTTCTGTGTACTATAAAATATCAGAATTTACTAATAGTTATTTCAATATGTAGGTACCTACCATATAGGTTAATCCATTCAAAATCTAGAGGTTGGGCGTTACTTAAAATGGTTTTAGCCATATTTTAGCTATGTTTAGTAACCGAAGCTGAGTAGCGTAGCACTAACTTACGTTCCTTTTACCCTTCCCTTCATTCTCTCAATATTCCCCAAACAGAGCACCAGTTTGAACTATTGTAGGGTATGGTAAAAAATATTTACGCTGTTTACTTTTTAGCGTGGGCGTGGCTACATGAATATTTTGAATATATGTTGCTTTTCCCCTCTATACTAAGTACCTACTACATGCTTAATACTATTCAGTTTTATCATAACACCGGTGTGGAACAGCTTTTCCAGTACTATGGTGACTGGGGAAAATCCTCTAGTTCTATGAAGAACATGTATTTTCGGAAAATATGGAAATCCTACAAAATATATATATACTGTTCTGTTTTGTTATTTCCAAAATCGTCAGACTGGGATGCATATTACGATTATTACTCAGATTCTAGAATACATTATTGGTTTCTATCCCCGATGAATTGTTCAAATATAAGCTACTTTACTAAGGTTGGGATGTGCATCAGCATGACTATTTGCTAATCAGCTGGCTTCTCGGATATCCTACTATTAACTTGTCAGGGTTCTCTCTCCTTCGGAAGACATGGACCTCATTAATCCGCATCCGGTGCAGTCACAGCTCTTGTGCGTATATGATGCATAAATGGGGCCTAAAGGATTCCAAACTTTGTAAATGTGGACATATTTAAACAACAGAAAACATCGTAGAAGAATGTACCCTTCATCAGTTACCCTATGGCACATCTGTGCTGAACCAAGTGACTTCTGCTGCCGTCGACTGGTTGAATAACCTTAGAATTTCACTATGATCTGCACCAACTCTCCTCAATCACACGAAGAAGAAGAAGTTAGCTGGTCACAATTTGATCGAAAGCTGAATCGGGCCGAGATTCAGCATTTAACGAAGTCCGATCAAACGTTAAAAAATCAAAGTGACGCGGACGTCTATTTGGTGGTAATAAAATGTTGTGGATTTTGAAACATTCCAACTTAAGAGGAACGGCTGCGCTGCCTGTTTCAGACAAAACTTAATTTTGGTTTTGAGGCCAAAATACCCATCCAAACTGAAAGACATATTGAAAAAAAATTAAAGGTTTAGTATATTTCTAGTACGGATGAAAAGTATTTTTTTTTTTTGTTTAAAATTATGAAGTATATGCCATGAAAAAAATGAAAATTTTCATAATTTTAGAGGCAACTAAGAAAATTATTTGCGGGTTTAATGTATTTAAAAAATATATATATATATATATATATCATATTTGCTATGTAAATATGATCACGTAAATAAAAACCAAACATTTAAAAAAAAAAACAACTTTTCCGGTAGATATTTTAAATTATATACGGCAAATTTGTGTTCCAATGTAAATCGGTCGTTTATTATTTAATTTAATGTTCACCGTAATGCTTATTTTATTTAATTTTTAATTTTTAATTTTTAATTTTTAATTTTTAATTTTTAATTTTTAATTTTTAATTTTTAATTTTTAATTTTTAATTTTTAATTTTTAATTTTTAATTTTTAATTTTTAATTTTTTATTTTTTATTTTTAATTTTTAATTTTTAATTTTTAATTTTTAAGTTTTAATTTTTAATTTTTAATTTTTAGTTAATTTTTTATTTTTAATTTTTAATTTTTAATTTTTAATTTTAATTTTTAATTTTTGATTTATAATTTAAATTTTTAATTTAATTTTAATTTTTGATTTTTAATTTAAATTTTTAATCAATGGTCTATATTTCATAATATAAAACAAAAATAAATAAATTACTTCTAATCCGTACTAGATATTTACTACACTTTTTGATGAAATAAAATTTCATTATGCTTAGGTGAGTATTTTGGCCTCAAACCCAAAATTAAGTTTTTTTATGAAACAGGTCGCGCAGCCGTTCCTTTTAAGATATTCCGATATTAACAATTTTCTCAACACACGATAAAACAAACAACAGTTAAAGTAATTTTTTTAACTGGATTGGTCTAAATGTTGTTTAAATAAATAAAACAAACAATTACTCGGTACGATGTCAACATCAGCGCATCCGTGTTGTTGTGAGTTTTGGCGTTCCGTAATTTTACATTTGTTACTTGGCTTCGACGTTTTTCTGACCATTTTTTTACTATTCAACCGCCCGACAAGTGTTGGGCGGTTTTCCGGATTATTAAAAATAGAAAGGTATCTTCCTAACTGAAATTTTCCTTTACAACACCAGTCTGAAATAGAAATAGGCTTATTGAAAAAATCATAACGTCTGGTTTTAAAAATAAGATGAATAATGGTCTTAGATACAGCTGTAGTAAACACTCTGCAAAGTGTGTATACATTATGACATTTAACATGTAAAAAATAATATACACAGGATTTCAAAGGTCGATTGTATTAGCTTCCTGGTGAAATTTTGAAAATGAAACGTTTGAAAAATGTCCCATTAAATATCCACCAAAATGGTTTCCGAACCACATTTGTTTTCTGCAGAGATGTTTTCGTCACTTTAAAGCAAGCATTATCTACGTATTATGTACCATGATTTTCCTTTATAATTGAACATAAAGTCGTTGTAAAAGATGGTTGATACTCCATAGACTTTCTTCTTTTCCGGAGTCGCGGAAAACCACATTGACGGGAAGTCTGTTCAACTTTGTTAGTTGTTTGTTGTAACCGTGTTAGATATTTCGTAAGTGAAATATTAAATAAAATTCGAATTCTACACGGCACGCAAAAGATCGTCGCTAAAAAAGTTTTATTTTTCAGTTACATTTATCGCCAGAGCCTAAATTCTGATGAAATAACCAATAAACACGAAATGACAAAGAAACTTTTACAAATACATTATTCAGTCATAATTAAGTTCTCATAGAAAAATAAAATAGTATTACCCAAATTCGTACATCGTTGCGCAATTCTGATGTAACAATATTAAAAAAACTTTTTTGTTTTGTGAATATGTATAGAATATATCGTCTCATGCAATATTTTTTAATTGTTGAAATTCTCTCAACATAAAACGGTAATAGTTTTATTTTGACCTTGCTACAACCGTCGAAATAGCAAACGATAGAGCACAGTAGTATCCGATCGAACTTTACCCCATCCGAGCTTTCAAACGAGTACAACCCTAACCAAACAAAACGTTTTTAATGTAAAAATAAATATGCTTTTACTTTTCTTTGAACGAGACAGATCTAACAATGCAAAAACCAATAATGTGTTTGATTTAATTATCGATAAAAATGTAAGCCTTCATTCCAACGACATCATAATAATATGTTTGCATAAACCCTACTAGGTGACGTGTGAAGGGTTGATCTTTACGATGTGATAGGATTATTATATTCAACAAAACTTGATGATTTTATCGTTCAATCATGTAGCTATCTACACTACTGATCACTGTAAGTTTTCCAGTAGACCTAATCGTCGCATCACTATCGTTTGTTGATAATTTCATATTTACTTTGGCATCTGCAACTCCTGATTCCTTCTCCTAAGAGCCTACCCGTTAACTTAAATGCATTTAGTTCTGCAACTTCAACAAGATACAATTATAATTACACATAACCACCTATGTGGGTATGATAATCCTCCTACTGGTTCATGAAACGGGATAATAAGTAGGTATTGATACTTGATATCAGTAACATTTTCACACCTTTTAGATACTTTCCTATTTATTGTTGTTTTGTCATTAATACTATGAGGGTATGATAATCCTCCTACTGGTTCATGAAACGGGATAATAAGTAGGTATTGATACTTGATATCAGTAACATTTTCACACCTTTTAGATACTTTCCTATTTATTGTTGTTTTGTCATTAATACTATTTTAATACAAATTTCCTTCAAATGACTTTTGAACCCTTAAATTACCTATTATAGTACAACATTGCATACTAAACTAAGGAAGGTGTTTCTATACTAATAAATGTATAGACTCTAGACAATATGACACTAAAAACAAAACAAAACTAAACAACAAAATATTTTTTTTCCTTTTTTTATTGTAGGCGTATAAATTGTTATCTTTTCAAGAACTACAAAAAGAAAGCCACAAATACATTTTATATTTTAAAAATCCTTTTTCCAAATCGCTTTTGTGTGTTCGAAACAAATTGTAATTTAGCTTTTACATGATTCATGTTTTTCTTTCTTTTATCATTTTTTTTCCAAATGTTGACCGTTCACACAGAATACTGGAAAAATGTTTCTTGTATTCAATGTCTTATTTGTATGGAAAAATTATTTTGAGAAATCTCTCCTCGACTTAGTTTTCCCGAGCGAGCATTCTGGAGGGGTTCTATCAATCCCGATATAAAATCTCCGGCGTAAATGCAACCATGAAACGTTATCCATATTCCTTTCATGCTACGAATGCGAGGTACTTCATCTCGAGTGTTTTGCTAATAAATCTTCCGGTATTGAGGATGGAACGTCATTCCCAGCGGAATCTACATCATCTTGAGCATGTTCGCTTGTTAAGGGGCGTTATTCAAACTCAGTGAAATCATTATACCTTATATCTCATATAAAGATATTAAGCAAATGGTTTTGACACGAAGAGCGGATGGACACAGAATCGAATGTGGATGAAAACAGAAGAGGACGGTACCCCAGGAAGACATGGCAAGATCAGCTCGATCAAATATTTAAGTGGGGTTACATCAAAAGTCGGATAAAAGAAGACATATGAGATGATACATGGACGGATCAATGCAAATGAAAAAGCGTACGTCTGCCAGAAGATATGTATCATTTTGAAGGTATTCAAGCAACCAAGTTTTAAGAATGACAATAACATTCCAAACAAAATACTTGAAATAATGTATTTACACAAAAAGTCGCTATTGAATGTAAACATCAATAATCACTTTTCAATGTGTTTTTCTATTAGGGCGCCGGGAACAAATTTAGTACACCTCATGCGAGCATTATCGCATTATAGCACGTCCTTACTAACTCGGCGCAGTCAAAGTTTTCACCCAAAAAAATCGTTGGAAGTATTCGAAATAAACTTTTAAGTGTTAGGTCGGGCAAAGTGTTATATCTTTTGATCTGTAAAAGATCAGATAACTTTTTAGTTGTTTTCTTGTATATATATACATACTTAAAGATGTTTATTTTATTTTTTTTAAATCAAAGGGGAATTATAATTAAATGGCTCGTTTTATTACATTAATATACTATTATTTTTTCTCAAGACAATAAATAATTTAAGATTCATCATTCGGTGCGTCATCGTTTTATTGAAAGGCGTATTCATTGTTTTGTAATGATTATATTATGTATCTATTTTCAGTTTCAGCTACGATGAATATTTGTGAAAGTACCTTGTATACAAAGAGTGCAAATAGTTTTTCTGACAAACCTTTTTTCAAACTTATTTAGCCTTGAAAATAACATCCGCAGACGTTTATTTATAAAAAAATGGTTTTTCGATTAAAATTATGAGTCACACTATTCGCAATTTAATACAAATTTCACTGAAAAGTTAATGACATCCTTTTACACAATATATTTCAATGTTTTGATTCTTTTACGAACTTGATTAAATTATAAAATTTGGAATATGTCACTTCAAAACATTCGAAAAAAAAAATGTATTACATCTCGTAATAACAAAATATATCCATCATCGAATTGCATCTTGGGATTCAAAATATTTTATTACCATGTGGAGAAACTCCACTAGAAAATTTCGAAACATATCGCGAAATAAAGTTTTTTTCTTTCCAAGCAGGTAGATATGTCGTTTGTCACGGACTCTGTCAATTGCTTCAACCAAGCATTACCCTTCGAGCTTGATGCATATAACATGATTCATGAAGCTGTGATAATTTTGGTTGTACACGTTACGTTTTATTCGACAAATTTTCAATGAAATTTGGAAAAAAAACCGTAGTTTAATGGAATTTTCATCGGGTTTTTTAATAACACGTATAATTTCAAACGGGTATATATCTACCGTAAGTCAGTGGGTAATAAATATTTCATAAAACTTTACATATTTTTTCAATATCATTCGATTACAGTCCATATAATTTTGAATTTCAAGGGGCTCAATTTATAACATAATTATATTTTTAGACAACGAAAAATAAAACAAATTTAAATTCATAGTTTTTTTAGATACACGGTGACTTGTACTTATTCGTTTTTTTTATTCTAATTAGAACGTAAAAGGGAGAACAATTTTTTTTTCTTAGGACTTGCAACGAAGTTGCGCTCCCATGAGTTATCGATCAAACTCATTATGGAACTGTTAATTATTGGTTTATTACGTTTTCAAAGCAAATATATACATGAATATATTTAAACAAAATAATAATATAACCAGGAAAAAAACAAAAAAAAATTGTTCCAACTAACCAACTTTAACGATTATTGATTTAATTACCAATTTAACGTATGTGGTTATTTTAGTTATTACACGCGTCTGACGGTGTGCGCGATATTGTGTATACTTACCAATACTTACCAAGCGCTTTCGTTAAAGTTTGTCGCGGAGATATTAATAAAAGAAGGGTCACCATTTGATTGATTTATTTCTCAACGCGTACAAAGTTCAGAAGGTAAAATTAATAACTAGGAGTGATTGTAATATGCGAATCAACAAGTCACTAGTATATTGAACAACACGTCCGATTCAGTAAGACGCAGGAAAGCGAATGAAGATTTTGTTTTGCAAACAAAAGAGGGCAGGCTGATCGTCTTTTATCTTTTAGTGTTGTCATATTTAAAAAGAATATAATTCAAATGAATTTATGGTTGTTCAGTGCTTGCATATTACATAACCATCACGCCGTTTAGAAGCGTACACATGTCTTAATTTTTCAGGCATTTTCTTATAGTTGATGTAAGCAATGAATTCCAATAATATCAGTCCGTATTTTGTGGAGCATATTTTTGATATTATATATAGTTTGTGGTGTTGTCGGGTATTACATCAGTGAACGTCGTGGCTTTAGTTAAGTTTCATATTTATGTATATGAGTATGCGTTGAATTATTTTTAGAATACTATTTGTTATCTCATGGCTAGGAATAATCTTAAACTGTATTACTATTGCGTGCCGGTAAATATCTAATAACGGGTTTATCCCATGGCAAACATCTTAAAACAAGTAAAAAGGGCAAGACATTCAAGCAAAAAGTTTAATTTAGAGTTAAATCAATAACTGAGATACTAAAACGTGAGAAATCCAGTTAAAAGACATTTTAAATTACGTTCGAAATCGACTGGATTTTGAAACAATCCCACTTGTATCACTGCCGAAGTTACTGTGAGAGAAATGGAATTTTCTTTCTTAAGGAACAAGAATTTAACAGTGAATGTGCACATTCCTAGAGAAATCCACTACAATGTGGTGCCATTATTTGGTGGGTGCGTTAGCGTATTTTTTCTGTACTTAATAATCTATATATCTATCTATACCTCAATAACAATAAGATTTGACACTAAGTTTATATGAAGTTTATATTAAATTTTTTGATAATTTTTCCTGTATTTCGCTTAAATTACTAGTCAACCTGTATGGATTTGGTGAAATACGCACATATTTCAACGAATTAATTCAAATCATTGAATAAACATACATTTGAAAATATAAACGTAAAATACTTGAGCATCTAATCTGGACGTTCAATTTCTTCACCACTGAACAAAGCTGATACTTTATGAAAATTGTTTGAACTACTAACTTCTTTGCAGAGAGAATAACCTAGCTGTTGTGATGTGTTCCGTTTAATAAGCTTAACACGTAATACCCGGAGGTTCAAAATAAAACACATTCGGCGATGGTGGGTCCAGATAGACACGGCTGAAATGATGAAAATAAAAGGCTTTTTTATGCATTTTTCGTTCATATCCTTACTTTTATATGATATTATGTAATTCCTCATAAACTCATAACATATCCCTTGTGTTTCTTGTATAAAGATAGATGTTTTAGAAATTAGTATTCCGTAAATGTTGCGGTTCTTCGATATGCAGCAGCGCGGGCATACCACGCGAGAGCAAAACCACGACTAAATCGGTAGCGTCTTGAGACAACCGCTGCCGACGGTCAGCGGAATGAGGAGAGCAGTGCGGGAGGGGGGGTAAGGACTCGCCCCAGGAAGTCAGTGGAAGCGAACATTTTTGTTTACATATTTATTAACATTTTCGGGAAATCGATGGTGTGCATTTACAAGTATATCATGTATGATTTAAAATACCAGAAATAAAATCACTTATTTAATTCTTCCTTGTGGCTGTACCTCTAATAGAAAGTTGTGTAAAAAGAAAATAAATTAAATTTATAGCCATATTATATGATGATTGCTTATGCAAATATTAGAAAATATTATATAATGGCGTTCTTATTTGAGTATTTAATTTTCTCACACATTTATTTGTCACAATTAAAACCATTGAATGACATACATTTTAGTTAAAAAATACTAAAACTTTTATTTTTCAACAAAACAAATTTAAATGAACAATTTTCATTAAAAAATTAAAGGAATCCGGAATTTGACAAGTTGATCTGCAACGGATTCACTCAGATTTCCTACACTAACTGCATTATCACTTCCATTTTCACTTTCAGATATTTCCTCTAGTAATATGTCTTCCGGATCACTTTCAAATTCTGGATCCAATGCTTCGAATTCCAAGTCGCCATCATCACTGATCTCACTGTTAAGTAGCTTTTCAATCTCATTATCAGCTAAATAATGTTGCCTTGCCATTGCGTTAGTATGGTACGAAATAAAAAAAAAATTAAAACAAAGTTATAAAAATATAATCACCATACTAGAAATGTGCCCGAATGGTTGACAACATCTGCGTGTTAAGGACTGCGAGGGACAAAGACGGAAGGATAGAGCGAGAGATATACTGTTTCGTCGGCTGCTCAAATTCAAATGAGAAGAGATAGAGTTTTTGCGTGTTTTTATAAACAATTATTCTAATAACTTATTTAAAACGTGTCCGATTTTAATCATTGTTGAGTCGAGATGTGGGTAAATATTTGATAAAAGAATAGACAACAGGAAATTAGCCTAAACGAAATATTTGCGGCAAAATCTTTTATTTAAAAAACACTGGGTCAAATCAGACCCATCACCGGAGTCGAGGTGTTAATCCAGTTTACGTTTCAGGGAAAGCATGCATATTTTTCGGCTTTGCAGACAATCTTAAACGTACCTCGTAAGTCCAGTAAGGACTATTTTTTCTAATGAATTGTCAATCTGGAATGAGGTGGCTTAGATAATGCTAAAACTGTTTATTTCTTCGTTATATTTCTCATTGTTTTATTTTCATTTCGGTACGATTTTAAAATCTTCTTTTAATCCAATTAATTTTAAGAGTTTTTCTTCATCTCATGAAAACCTGTAAAAGTGTTAAAAATATTTTCTTCGTTTCATAATGCTGCTAATAATGATAGTTGCTTTCGTAAAATACTTTTAAGCAGTGTTATTTTCCAAGAAGTATTTAATTAATATTCCTCGTGGAATTTTTTAATCTTCCTAATTCAAGTAACGAATTTTACTTAGTTAATTAAAATATCTATAAAGTGGAATGCCTTGGGGCTTCAAGGTGCGAGATATAAAACAGATACAATTTTCATACGATACAATATATAATCATAATTATGTAAAATCTTAATTATAAAGCTGAACGTATGATATCCTATGTAGCAAAAACTCTTGATCAATAAACTTAATTATAAAGCTGAACGTATGATATCCTATGTAGCAAAAACTCTGGAACAATGAACTAATTATAAAGCTGAACGTATGATATCCTATGTAGCAACAACTCTTGAACAATAAACTTAATTATAAATCTGAACGTATGATATCCTATGTAGCAAAAACTCTTTAACAATGAACTTTGGAATCACGAAATTCGCACAGCTTTCTGACTACAATTTTAACCTAACAAATCTTTCCTTCCGATTTAGACATCCGACCAATCATAAATCACAAAAGAATATAAACACAGTTTAACCCTTTCGCATCGTACGTATATTTTCTAGGGCTAGTAAAAATTGAAATTTTTCGTTTCCCAATTGCTGTCATCAGTGGCTTTGTGTGCTATTTTTTTTTTCATTGTTTTTTATATACTCATTCTGGCGATAGTTCATTTTATTTGTTGAAAGATGATTTTTGTGTTTAACCCCGATTTCCGCACCCTTTAAAATATAAATGTTTTTAATATAAGTTTTGAAGGTATGTTTTTTGTTGTTTAATAAGGAGATAGTCCCTTAGAGACCTAATGTTCTTTAAAATGAAAGTAACAATAACTTCTAAAGTATTGAATAAAAACTTCACCAAAATGTTTCAATTAATCCCACAACGTCTTATCAAGCATCATGCCAGTTTTAATTCAGGTCTGAGGGGTTAATGATGCCATAATAGAATGCGCGCGTAACCTTCGGAACGCTGAGCTCCCGCGATCTGCCAAAGGTAAATTTGCGCGCGGCCAACCTATCTAGTAATAAGTAGTCTATTTTTGTAATAACATACTTGTTTTTGCAAAATGACATCTTTGTAACTTGTACCGTCTTACCAAATTATGTGTTTATATATCTCTTATTAGTAGTTTCCTCGGAAAAGCTACTTATATTCAGAGAAATGTTTTTTTACATCCCGATAGGATACGCCGGCATTCAACGGATACAAATTTTGGGTGTCCGATGGGTATTTTTGGCGCACTAAAAGTTGAAAAACTCGTAATAAAAGATAACCCCCCCCCCCTCCCTCATTATTTCTAACTAAGTCAATGTAGAGAATCTTAAGGGAATAGAGAGAGTTAAGATCTTTTACTATTCTTAAAATAAAACCCCAACATTTCATATCCTCATGTTTTACCTTATTGATGTGGGGGACAGGTGTTAGTTTTTCATCGAATAAGATACCCAGATCTTTGATAAGAGATCTTTATGAGAGGAATATTGTTGATACTATATTGATACAAAAATAAGATTTTTGTTCTTAGCCAATGATATAAATTGATAGTTATCAATATTTAAAAAGAGTTCAGTTTAATTACACCACTCCTATAAGCGATCAAGATTATATTGAAGAATATTGCAATCATTAATGGAGGTAATCATTTTTAAAATCTTATGGTCATCTCAAACAGGAGTATGGTTACTTCTTTAAATATTGTTACAATATTATTAATAAATATTAAAAATAATTCAGGTCCAAAGTGAGAACCCCGGGGAACGTAATTAAATCTATGTAATTTTCACCATGACAGGTAACTTTTGAACCTATTCAACATGCTACTAGACGTACCTTGAGCTTCTAGTTTCTTTAATTAAAATTGTATGTGATAACTTATTGAATGTCTTGCTAAAGTCTGTGTATACCGTATCTATTTGAAAATATTTTTCAATGTCTAAATTAGTTGACGCTGTTATATCAGCATCATACATACCGCGTTATATTTACACAGCGAATGGGTAGCTATATATTTTCTGTACAATAATATTGAAATCTCGTGCTTGCCATGTATATTCATATACGGTAAATACAAGTAATAATGTGATTTTGGGATGAGATTAAAATCAAATTTCACATACCTATCGTATTTAACATGCTGATAATTTACAAACTCGCTAGGATGGAGTATCATTTTACGTATTTAAATTTAGGATAATTTAAAAAATGGGTAAACTGTTTATAATATTATATTATTCTCAATGAGATCGATAAAACTCATTCTATTCATATTCCTAATATATCTTAGAAGTACGCATTAAATTGTCGAGTGCCTTGAGAAATCCATTACCTATTGGCGCTTTAAATATTTCAAGATTTTTTTTTTCAAAATCCATAAAAAATATGGTACATTGTCTGTATGTTCATTCGATGGGAATTCTGACTGCCAGGTATATTATGTAAATTTTAGCGCTAAAAAATATTTATTTAAGTTTATTACGGGCTTTTAAGAGCGACCTATTTTTAACCTTATTTTTATCTTCGCCATAAAGCCAAAACTTGCAACAACAACAAAATGATGCCCATTTATTTATCAATCAAGTACCTAACCATAAACTTCACTAGTTCAACCATCAGATTACGGTTCTTAGAACATTATATGTACCTTCACAAAATTAAAATATAATTTTTCCATCTTTACTCCGCTGATAAGCAAGTTATTAGGGCAAATATGCCAGCGTAGTTCGACATTCAGATTACAGTTCTTAGAACATTATATGTACCCTCACAAAATTAAAATATAATTTTTCCATCTTTACTCCGCTGATAAGCAAGTTATTAGGGCAAATATGCCAGCGTAGGTATCAAAATTATACGAACACCCATCATTATTTTCGCAGTTATTCTATTTTGGTTGTATAGCAACAAAGCGTACAAAGGTTTGTTTTTCGTGTTCGTGTTTAAGTGTTCGTGAAAAACACGTTAATATGCTGTAGATCCTGTAAGGTAGCATCATACATCAATAGCCTACCTATCTACCCGCACAGCGAATGCCTTACTTCACTCGGCTTTAGCGTTTTCATTCGAATTGGTTCTAACGAGATTATTTCAGGTTTTTCAAATATTCGGTGAATACTAAGATAATCTGTTCAGTACATAAAGGCAGCTTAAACGAGAAGCCCGACTTCAAACAGATGTTATCCCGGCGTATAGAGTGCGTTGGCAAATATTACGGATTATAGCTTAATACGTAACCTAGCACTATTATAAGTTGATACCCGGAGATGTGACACTAACCATAACGCCGTTTCTCCGCAAGGGTAGGCAGAGAGGACGGACCCCCAAAACAACTCCATCTTGGCATACACTTCTTGCTGCATTCACATTCGTAAATCGTTTCATACATTCTCTTCTGTTATTCCGACTTCAGACATGGTCCGACTCATGTATTTCATTAACTTGATCGTGCCATGTCTTCATGCTATTTTTCATATATACCCAAAATGTGAGGATGCTGAATGTTTTTTTCTGAGCTTTTATTTTTATTTAAAACTAGCTGATGTGTACCCGCCTTGATCGTTTTTTTTTTGATAAAGTTATGAAATTCTGAATTCTTGCTTGTATTTTGGTTCCCATAATTGATTTGACAGCAAAATTAACTATCTCAAAATAAAGAAACATTAATTTGAATATTTATTTTCATTCCAAACGTTTATTTTTTCAAAATATATCTAAATCACAAAGTTCTTAAGTAGGTACCTACTCGTGTTCTCCATTTTAAAATATTCTACCCAAAAAAACTTCTTCTTTTGAATATGCAATCTGTGGCTAACCAGAGTATTATATCGATGGGCTAACCTAAATATCACATCGCGGGTTCAATGTTTTTCATACTAATTGTAAAACTTTATATTGATAGTTTTACATATTTAATTTCATTCAAACTACCTTCTAAACATTTCCGACAGTAATAAAAACAAACTGTGCTATTTTCAGTGAAACCGGTCAAGTATTTTTCAAGAAAATCGAGGACAAACAAACAAACTTACATTTATTTATATATATATATATTGTTAAGAGCATGACATAAATTGACTAGAAACCAACCACTTCGGCGTCAGTGTTAAGAGCAAGAAGAAAAGCCCTACGAGGGAGCGCCAGTGTTAAGATGGGAGGAAAAATAGTGCTGGTGAAATGAAGGGAGTTTAATTCACCTCGAGGCCAGAAGCAGGGCTGATCTCCGGTTCCACCGTGGTTAGCTTAGCTGGTAGGGCATCTTATCTCCTATCTCAAAGTCTAAGGCCGGGCGCAGCCTTATGTCGGCGAAAGGTCACCAACTACTCGAATGATGAGATGTGTGCTTTCTAGTAGGGGTTTATTTACAGGACAACATTTACAAGTAATCACATACGGGGTTTCCAATCTAGGGGCTGATCCTACTCAAATCTGTTCCTTAATAATCTCTCTCTGAGGAATCTCCGACCGGACATGTTATTCATGGGCACAATTATTAACAGTACATACAAGAAGATGAATGCATTCATTGTTTACATGGTTGTCGTCGACAGCAGTCACGATTCCGTTGGTGTAAAGTGTGCAGACTAGGGACTCTAGATATCACACGTACCATGGAAAACAGGACGCAGCGAGTCATTGCACTGGTCACTGGCTTTAATATTTATGTACAATGCAGAGGTAGCAAGCCGTTTATAAAGTACTGATGCAATAGCGAGCGGCTACGTGCCCAAGGCACACACGCAGCTGATGGCCCTGTGTCTGGATTAGGAATCGCTTAGCGGGCCCATGCCATAAAAGCGGTCAGAATCTATGTCCCTCAAACATACCGCTAGGTACCTATCTTCGTCAGAATGAAGAAACCTTCTAAGAAAATAATTATTTTATTAAACCCTTGGGCCATATTGACTGCTCGGCTTTCTTCTCATTGTGCCTCTTGCAAACCTATGTTACATCGACACAGAAGTGTCGCAACATGATAAATTCTGGATTATGGTATAGATATTTGTAATATTTAACAATACCATTGCTTAGAAAATCAATTTTGGTCCTAAAGTAAGCTTTCAGAAACCCCTTTTCCTCCCTCCCTCCTTCCCCATGAACGAATCGTCAAGCCAAAGTTTCAAGTTAAATTGCCGACTAAGTCAAGAAATGTTTTCCCTCGTCAAATTAGATGGGCTTTCTAGAAGTAGCGTACGAAGTAACCATCACGACTACGGATACACCAACACAGTATAGAGAATGAACGAAAGCCGGCAATCCTACTACTATTGAAATTCGCATTCAAATATGCCCCAATACAAATAAAACCATCCAGAATAATATTACTATGCGAGCCTATTGTTTTAAATAAGAAGATTTCATAGTAATTTATCGCAGTGAGGATAAACAATATTAATTTCTTGGGTGGTGAAATTTGGGTCTGAATGTCTCGATTCTGTCAACAAGTAAACTAATTTACCATTACAAGTTTTCTGCAACTCTGTCTCGGTACACACCTATTGCTTCATTCACATTGCTGACTCGATCCGACTCAATATTTATTTCACTCGATCATGCCACATCGTCTTCTTCCATTCTATTAATTCCTGCGTAAAACCATGAACAATATAATCTTAGGACGGGATACTCCAATAAAGTCATATTTTATTTCGAATATTGTAAAAAAATACATTTGAATAAATAAATAAATCCACTTGCATGTCAATCCTTTTCCGTCAATTCTTTGGATCTCTGCGACACGTCAGGGATCAAAAATTAATTACTGTCGTTAGCATTTATTATAATATGTTCATTTTTTTATTGTATGAGACGTGTAGGACCCGCACAAGAAAGAATGTAAATATTTAGGCACCGGTACACAGGGACGCATGAGTATTGTAATTTGCAAATCCTCTTGAGAAAGGTGTTTGGTAGTTTCCAAATGAAGATGTTGTCGCTCGAAGCGTACTTGACTTATGGCACCAGCCAGTATGGTCGGTCGCTGAGGTAGCGGTTGATGACGTCAGCGGTTCTTGGATGTAGAAGACTATTCTTGTGTCGGTCGAGGTATTCAAGGGAGGACATGTTATCCATTCTGCAGTTGAAGTGAAAAAAAGAACATACCACTGTGCGGAAGCTGTTTATAGGGCGTGAGACGCGGCCGAACATTATGTGCACGTGTTGTGAAATCTCGGCTCAACATTGCATTTGTGGTGCAATATTGACTTGGTATTGGATTTGTGGTGCAATATAGGCTCTTGGCTCGGTGTTGTGAAATACCAGCTCTCGGCTTGATTATTGCACGTGTTGTGAAATAATTTATATTTGGCTATCATAAATATGTTTTATCTGTTTAAAATAATCCACTCCGTAAACACGTTCGATTCACTCATTTTTATCCATCATTGTTTCTCTACACTTCTTCATATCATTTCTACACACACTTTCTACCTTTATAAAATTATTACTTACACCTACATTCCTTACATACAAAATTACTGAGATATTCAATGAACTACAATGATATACTTTAACTATGTAAATTTTAACATACCTACTATATCATTTGCAATAAAATATACTGTGTATTTGTCTAAATAAATAAATAAAACTTGGGCTAAATAAATTGGGCTAATAAAACCAAGAAACTCCAGCCACATACATTATGATTATTATTATTCGCGCCTAGATGCAAAACTTCTGATAAGTTCGTATATGCAATTTTCATATATGTACCGTTGTGCGTATATGATGCATAAATGGGGCCTAAAGGATTCCGAACTTTGTAAATGTGAACATATTCAAACAACGGAACACATCGTACAAAAATGTTTCCTTCATCAGTTTCCCTATGGTACAATCGTGCTGAACCAAATAACTCCCGATGCCGTCGATTAGCTAAATAACATGAGCATCTCAACATGACCTCCACCAACTCTCCTTCACCATAAGAAGAAGAAAAATCAATGTACACATTGATTTACCACTGTGACATTTAAAAGTCATAAAATATACCTTTTATGATATTAAACACCCTTTAAAATCATCGTTCACTCTTAAACAAATGCAACACTTCCCTCATACAGATACGCAATTGCGGGAGATTCGTACTCACTCCATACACCATACACGAATAAAACATTCCTTTGCCCTTTTCTTTCCACTCCGTCGTAAGCTCTTGGTAGATCGACAAAAACACAGAAAAGTTTCTGTCTTTTTTTCAAATACTTCCTTGGTCTTAAAGTAATCTCTCGCTGATAGAATTTATTGCCGCTCTAAGTTCTTACAATTATTTATCGACGATACTTCCAAGGCTGTACGACGTGTAACGATAAAGTGCATGTGATGTATCACCTGTCTGAACTATTGAGGTGTTTGCTTATTTAGTTTAATGTCATCGTAAAGGATCCTGCACACGATTTTCCAGGCTGCAATCTGTAACTGACCTTATTTACAATATTTCTTCCTGCTTTCGATTCATCTCCAATCTATACATACTGATGAAAAAAAATCTGTACAAGCGGACGAAAAAAGTTGACCTTTTTATTGTAAAGTTGATAATTGAATTGGGTATGAAGGTCGATAAGCCGACTTTTGTCTTTTTGTGATTACTGTATAGATGAGGATGTGGAAGTTGAAGGTAGCGAGAGGCATGATCCAAAAATTATGATTATCGAATAATATTCTGTTGTCAATCGGAATCTGTCTTTGAACCGGGTGAAATTAAATTCGTTTTCTTAGTGGTGAAATTTATTAGTTATTTTTTTCATTAATTTAACTTTTTAACCGTTAGAATATATTTATAATTTAAATAAAATCTTTTTTTTTATTATCACGTTCGCAAGCATTTTATTTATTATTGTGTTTCAGCGTTGAAAGCCATTTTTAAACTTGTTTAAAAATTTGATATGGATATTTCGATTATGGCAACTATTTGTAGGTAAAAGCTAATAATAAAACAATTGGTTTAACTAAACTATTGATATCTTTAGACTGGTTTAACGAATAGAAGCAATATTAAAAAAAAAAATTTAAAGTGATTTTTAATCATATTTCCACAACCATTTAAAAAATTAACTTTTGTTCGTTCACGTTCAAATAAGGTTTTTTAAGAACAATGTTATAAAACCTGATTCGTGTTATATTCAACAAAAGTTAGATTGTTGGTTACAAAGTTATATTAAAAAAAAAATTTTAAAAATCAATTAAATGAAAGGATAACATTTCACTTTAAATTCCATCTGTCTAAGTCGTTATGCAGAAATTTGAAATGTTCCAGTAGAATACATAATTTTTTTACCAGACCGAAAAATTTCATTTATTTATGATTAGGTCCTTGGTTACTTTATTATACTGCGTTTTATTCCGCATATTTTTTGCGAATGAAGACGTCGAGAGTTGAGACGCTTCCGGGTTGGCTTCAAATCTAGACTGACGTATTACCGTGGGAATCTTTTGCAATTAACATTCAAAATATATTACTCTAACTCTTCCTTCGGAAGGTTTGTTTCTCGATCTACGACTAGGGAATAATAATGATCCCGACATAGTATAAACCTATGGGTGGTAAGATTTATAAACAAGTCCGAAAAAGTTCCCAGACTCGGAAGCTTTATATGACATTCGAGGAGTGTTAAAACACTTGTACTATATACCCACTATCCGAAAAAAAAGTTCGTCGGCGACTTTTACAACAATAAAATGAACTTAGTACATTGCCATAATAAAAAGGATCTCTGTGATGGCACCGAGAAGGAGGAGAAGCTATGACACAAACATGGATTTTTGTGGGGGTGGCGGCTTCTTTTTCTACCTAAACTAATAATGATTTTATTTGAATTTTACACAGAATACCCGTAGTACTTGTATTAAATTTATTTATTGAATGCATTTGATATAAGAAAAATTATTTATAATTGCCAAATGTAACCATCGATATATGCATAATAGATATACGTGCGTCAAGGACAAGCTGCAATATACGAGTAGACGTAAATACATTATGCCCCAGTCAATATTAGTTTCCAACTAGGCATTACTTGTTTTAAGAAACTGATTATGTTGTGCAAAACTGCAGTTTGTTAATCGTATCTTTTCTTTTTTTTGTTGATACATAAAATCAATTTATAAAATTGAAAAAATAAGAAAAGCGAAAAGAAAACAAATAATAAATTATCTGATTATATTTTTTAGTAATTTTTCTGAATCTGTCCTGCCTAGATCTATTAGCCATTTAGCTATTTTTGGATAGAAGGATAACAATTTACACAATTTCAGAAATGGATTTTATTAAATATTCTGACTCCGGGGTACGAGAGTACTTTTTGATAGATCGCTGTGCTGTTCGTTGGAATAGAATGGTCATTTCCGCCCTTACCTTTAGTTTGGTTATTTCTAATTTTGAAACTGTCACATAGTAAAATTCCATTTTAATATAATTTTTTTGAAGAAAAAACTCATATTCTAGTCTCATGATTATTTATGTTCGACTATTTTCGTTGTTTTTTTTATTTTTATTTTTATGGGCTTACATTATTATGTTTTGAATGTAACATTGTCCAATATGAAGTACAATAAATTTCATGATAAAAGCGTCGCCAGAATATCTGAAAGGTTTCTTCATATACAATAGATTTCTATGCCTTCTATGCCTTCCACCATAGATTATGACTGAGTTACATAGTGAATATTTTTTTTAAGAACTGCGTTTCTTAAATTCCTCACAAAAAATAAACATATTAATCATTGTGCCAACTCTTTTAGAAACGTTTTCAATTTGATGATTCTATTTGTGGACGTGATCGACTCTTACCCATAAATATTTAATTAGTTTAACATATTCGAGTGCTTCACACTAATTTGGAGAGTTATATTTCTATAGCTGTATGATATTGGCCTATGGCTTTCTAAGAGAAATTTTGATTGACCTTTGAAAATTGGGATAATTATTATTGATTTTTTTAAGTGACCAGAAAATATGTCCGAAGCAGAGCTTAAATTATTATCATTTAGCAGCGGAGCAGCAAACTGAAACTTGATTATTTTTATCATCTGTGAATCTGGACTATCTGGATCATTTGTATATATATATATATATATATATATATATACATAGTAAAATATGGAAAGTATAAATAATAAAAGAAAGTATAAATAATAGAAAGCATAAAAAATGGAAAGCCACTGGTGACCAACATGAGTATGAAATGTTCAGTATACTCAGAACAGTTGTGAGACGAAATGTTCATATAGCATTTCGTACATATGTTAAATCTATAGAGATTGATATCAAGCATGATTCTAAGTCATTTAGGGACTCCGTCAAATCACTACGTAAGGACGGTGGTATAACGAACACCATGATGCATGGTGATAGAGAAGTTAGAGGAGCGGATGTAGCCAATGCGTTTGCGACACATTTCCAATCCGTGAATAGTAATAAGCCTCCATTACTAAATCCCAATACTGCTGCCAAGATAAATGTGAAGGGAGCCCAGAACATTGATATAAGTCATATAGACGAATCAGATGTTAACTTTTCCATTACAGAAATGAAACATACACATTCACTTGGTCCTGATTTTTTACCAGACTTTTTTTCTGAAGGATGTGTTGATTTTTTAAAGCTGCCACTAAGCTTCATATTCAACGTCTCTTTAGAAACTGGTATATTTCCTGATTCCTGGAAAGTCTTAAAAATTTGTCTTATTTTCAAAAGCGGGTCAAAGACATCTGTGGAAAATTTCAGACCGGTGGCTATTCTCTCTGCCCCGGCAAAGCTGTTTGAGTCAATACTCCACAAACACATGCTGTCTCAAGTAGAGCCGTTTATAATATCGGAATATCATGGGTTTAGAAAGGGCCGATCAACAGACACGAACCTACTGGTACTAACAGATTATGTATTCAAATCCTTAGATAAAGGCTATTAAGTTGGTTGCTCATACAATGATTTTTCGAAGGCCTTTGATACTGTAAATCATGACATCTTATTAAATAAACTGTCAAGGTTAGGTTTTTCTTTACGGTTTCAAATATTCTTTGCCAGCTATTTTACTGGAAGAAAACAATTTATATCGCATGGAATAATTTTGTCAAAATTATTTCCCATGCTCTCTGGAGTTCATCGGGTCTCTAATTTAGGCCCCCTCCTCTTTTCTATTTTTATTAACGATATCGCAGAGAGTATTCTGCATTCCAGGTGTCTTCTTTTCGCTGATGACCTAAAACTGTTCTTAGAAATATTAACTTTAGAATACTGCAATCGACTCCAATCGGATATTGATAGAATTATTGATTGGAGTAAGAGAAATCAGATTGAGTTCAATATTTCTAAATTTTTCATTCTTTCTTTCACAAGGGCATGTCATAGTTGGTTTTACTGGTATAATATGAACGCCCGAAGTTTAAAACGTGTCTCCACTATGAAAGATCTTGGTATCGTGTTTGATAGTAGGCTGACATTTCATGCTCATATTGAAGTACTTCATTAAAAATGCTGGGTTTCGTCCTACGTACCTCAAGGAATTTTAAAGACACTTGGGTTCTCATAATTTTATATAACTCGCTAGTAAGGAGTAGGCTTGAGAGTGGAGAGTGGATAAATTTTTAAGATTTATTTATTTGAGGGAGTATGGCTACTACCCGTGGCTCTATCCCACCGACTTTCTCTTAGGTATGCTCGGAATGAACCATCTGCGGGTCAGAAGGGATGTACACATTGTGACACATTTCTTCAGACTGATTCGCGGATCGTTCAAAAATTCGGCTATCATGGAGAGCATTCATTTTTATGTTCCCGATGGTTATCTCCGTCACCGACAGCATAGACTGTTTTATCTCCTGGCCTGCAGGACCAACTTGCCAATGTTCATGCCGGTGGGGAGGGCAATCTTGCTGTTAAATGGAATCACTTCGGATATCGAGATATTTAGCATCAATGAAGCTGCATTTAAACGTAAAGCTTTGTTGCTACTTGTATAATACCGGTATGCCTTGTATACAATTTACTGAGATTATGTATGTTGTTACGTAACAAATGGATGACCCTAAGTTAAATCCTAGCTCCTCGTCATAACAAATAGCTGGGCAACCAATTACGACGTTTCCCTCAAATGCTCACAGTAATCAACAAATCAGATGATTTTGCGCTCAGAATAAACCAATAAGAACCATGCGTTTTTTGTCACTGACCGATAACAAAGTAGGAGGAAGCGACGCTAGAGCCAACGGCAGCTTAGCGGCCGCTCCTGCTGCCCTTTCACACTCTCACTTTCCGTCCGGGCACCAAACTGCCAACAGCGTCTCTGAAGAGAGGTCGCGACCAGAGGCCATTTTGTGTTACTAATCTGTTAGGCAACGTATTGTGCATGCGGGTTGAAGCTCGTAGCTAGTCGTGCCGTTTACTGCAAACCACCCAACATGGTGACTTGCCATTCAAAATCAATTTAAACTCGGTGAGGAGATGCCCAGCTCTGGTGATAAGCCCTTGCCACCAATGTTATTCCCGGTTAGAGAAGTAAATCAGAAGGGGAGAGAATTACGTTAAAATCCATGTAAGAAATAGGCCTTTTCTACCAATTACTCGATTGATTATAACCTACCATGTCTGTCCTATCTA